>PVKA01002513.1:18411-50694 GCA_004027165.1 Ctenomys sociabilis | reverse complement strand
GATCTCAGGGAGTAGAGAGGGGGAACTACACAAGGAGTCTAATGGGGGCCAGAGACACAGCCCACACCACGTAAGACAGCTGCAGGCAAGATGCAAGAGGACAGGTGCCCAGTACTGGGTGGCTTAGAAGGCGCCCCAGGACGCATGTGGTGCAGGCTTCCTCTTGCTTGCCACTCTAGGGAGCTGGGGGCCCCCAGGGCCTAATGGAGGGAGCAAGGCAGAGGAGAGTGAGCCCAGACCTCTCCCTGTGAGGTGAACAGGCCTTCTCCACCACATGCTCCTGTGCTGACACAGGCCCAAAGCAACGAGCCAACTGCCCACAGATTAAACTCTGGAACCACAAGGCAGGGCTGGGGAGTAGTTCAGTGGGACGTGCTTGCCCAGCATGCACTCGACCTTGAGTTCCATCCCCAGCATGGCAGGAGGAATACTGTGAGTCCAAATAAACCTACTGTCACACGCTCATCACTCCAGGTGTCCTGTCGGTGACAGAAGCTGGCTGGCATGCTCAGGCAACAGGCCAAAGTCACAATGGGAAGCAGGGATTTGGGGGGCCTCCAGCACAGTCACGATTAGAGGACAGTCGCCTTCCAGTGGATGCCTGGCAGCCCCAGGTGAACAAGGTCCTCCACCCAGTGCTGGTGGAGGCCATGTCCCCAATAAGGCACACAGGAAGGCGTGGTCCTCTACTACTGCCTATAATGTCCATCCTGTCATTCTGCAGGTCTGCCAAGGTGTCTTCACCAGGACAGACAGCACACTGTGGATGGGGGATAGACTAACAAATGTGGGTTGGGCAAGAAAGAATATTCTGGAATGGAACAGTGAGACTAGCTGCATAACTATGAATACATTAAATACCACACCACTTGACACTTAAAAATGGTATATGAATTACATAAAACTGTCACTTTTTAACAATGTCCCAAGGTCATTCAAGACAAAGGAATACGGAGGAGCCATCACAGAGTGAAGGAGACAAAGAAGACACAGCTGAGTGCCTCTAGGGAACACCAGACTGAGAAGGGAGGACATAGTGGGACATGTGCAGACTGTGGAACAGCGCACAGCTCCCAGGGTGGGGAGTGTAAAAGGGCCTATGGCCTCCACAGCCATGGGCTCAATACATGCACAATGATTCAGCTAGAGGGCTTCTGAGGAACGGCTGCCTGACACTCCTGAGGGCTGGGGCAGCGTGCAGTCTGTGGTGACTCATGCTCCCATGGCTAGGAGCCGCTGCTCACAGCTTTGGCACAGCTAGCCACAGAAAACAAGTTGTTTTCTCTCTAAACTCTTTATAATACAACAAGTGGTAGCCACAATGAGAAGGGAAAACCTCATTTGAAACTACGGGTAATTCATTTTTCCTAGCACAAACATTTAGCTTCTGCTTCAATTCTGTCCAATAACTTCTATGAACAGAACCTTAGATGTCACTAAGTCCAGACCTATATAAATGTGATCTTCCAATGACTGAGAGCTGTGGACTTGCTATTGTTCACAAGTTTGGTATTCTAAATACAATCTCAGAATCAACAAACGTAAGTATTATACTTACATTCTAATGATAGCCTTGCTTTTTCAAATCCATAAAATTATGTGTTCTATGGAAAGGAAATCAACTAAGAATTCCTGCTTTCATTCATCAACCAAGAAATGTGGGCTTCACTAATCACTATGAAAGTTCACACTTCACACAGAATTCCTGGAGTCCCTCATCCATTTCTGTCCTGATTATTATTTTATACTGGAACCTGAAGCAGGGAGAGAATGAAGGAAATGGAATCACCTCCCACCCTGGCGAGGGCCTGAGGCAGCATCCTAGTCATCATTCACTTTGACCGCCCTCTGAAGGCAGCAGGCAGTGGGGCAGGGCCTCCACTCTGTGCCTGTAGACTCTGGTCTCTGCTGAGGCGGGCTGCTAGGGTCCAGCTCCAGCTGCGCCACTGGGCCACTCAGGGTCTCAGCCAAGGACAACGAAGCCAGACAGGCTAAGCCTATCTCCAGGGCAAGCCATGGAGCATCTCCCTCTCCCTGAGGCTCTCCTCACAGCCTCAGCCCCTGCCACCATTTTTACTAAGACTCTTCCGAGCAGTTCTGTGGCTGCACATGTGATCTGAAGGGGGAGCAGGGCTCCCCACCTGTGCCACCAACCAACCCAGACATTAAGGGGCCAGGCACACACTCCCCTCCACATAGCTCTCCCTACGCTTGGCATTAACACCCTGGAGCCTGGGAGATAAGGATCCCCCTCCCTGGGGGCAGTCCTCCAGCCAAGACTAGCCCCTCACTCCAGCTTTGGGTCACCAGCCATCCCACAGTCTCTGGATGCAGCCTGTCACTCCGAGAGGCACCGGGAACATGCTGCTAAGAACAGGCAGCTATCTGGGCAAGAAGACAGCAAGTGGCCTTGCTCTCAGACTCACAGTGGAGGTGCCCTCCACATAGTCACATCTGAAAACTGAGGATGGTTTGCAGAGATTGGCACAGCAGGAGCACAGTGCAGACTACCAGCACAGGGGACTGGCTGAGCAGGAAGCCAGGCACACAAGCTCATCGAGTCAGTTTTTGCCTTTACAAGTAAATATCTCAAAACAGCTGCAGCCTCATCCACACATTTCACCAAACTTCATAGGACCAGAACAAACGTAACAATGCCTGTGAACCACTGCTTTCCATTACTGCAGGCTTCCAAGTTAATGCAATATGACAGATGTGTATCCACAGTTGCACCAGTTTGAAGAGTATTTTGATTTGGACTCAATTTTTAAAAACTACTTTCACACTTAAAGATCAAAACTGGCTTGTCTAGAAATACTAGTACGTCTCAAATACAAATAGGTTTAACAATACTGGTTACATATATAAATAGGAATGCACCTCCCCAAACCACAGCTGCTGAGATGCAGGCTTCCACCGCCCCAGCAGGATAGCTATGCCATGCAAGGGAGGTGAGGAAATGCTGGCCAGCCACAGGTCAGCTGCTGGGGCAGGACCTGCTGTGGGCATCTCCACAGCATGGGCCCAGGTCCCTTGAGCCCAGAGAGGCTGCACAGCCCTCCTCACTCAGGGAGGGACAGAGCTCACCAGAATTCAGTGTTTATTTGTGAAATACCCTGCAACACTCAAAAATCCTGTTTTCACCTGAGCAAAAATCATCCTGTTCTGATTCTTTTTTTCAGTGTTGAGGATGAACCCAAGATTTCACAAACATTGAGTACACGTCCTAAACTCCCAACCCTGATGTAAAATACCTTTGACTACCGGACTAGTAATTCACTGTCCATCCACCTTTTCACAAACGAGAATCACATACTTCAAGTAAAACATGAGCCAAGCCCTGCCTTTGGTTGAATGTCCCTGAACCATACACTAGTCAGAGCCCTAGCCACACAGTGACACAATGCACAGCATTTCTGGGTCACAGCATGGGGGGCCCACCACAAGGGCTGGCCTCTCTGGGCAGCACAAAGCTGTACAGTGTCTCTCTCTCTAAGCCAGGCCTCAGAAGCCCGGGGAGAACAAGACATAGCTTTGAGCAATGCTTGCCATTTCCTGATTTTTCAGGACAATCTTGCCCTCGAGGAAGAGATCTCACTGAACCAATCCCCAGGCCCCTGCAGCCCACGCTGCCAGACCGGTTTGCAGTGGAGGCGAGAGTCAAGAGCTGCCCCAGGCAGGGGTGGGACCCCACGTCAACTGAGATTCGGCTTACCAAAGAGTTTCAGGTGAGGAAATCTCTGAAAAACAATGGCCAGAGCAAGCTGGCAACCAAGCAGTCCTTTTCCATCTTTCCTGCAAAGTAGCTTTTGATCAGTGGCTGGAAGGAATTTTCTAGATGATGCACACCATTTACTGTGTTGTCCCAGTACCCATTTCCACTGCTGCATCCCAAACCTGCTCTCCAAGAAACCCTGCTCTCCCAAAGTTGCCCCACCCCCAGCTGTCTGTGTACCAGGCTAAGGAAACATCAGCTCCTGAAAGCAACCAGCCCAATTTCAAAATGTGGGAAGAAAAAAAATAATCAGACTAAAAGACTCCTTAAGATAGATAATAGAAAACAAGAAGACAATCTTTTGCAAACCAGAACACGAAGAATGAGAGAAAGAAGAGGAAGGAGAGGGAGTACAAAGAACCAATATGCATTCTACACGTATACCAAGTCCCCACAGTGCATATAACCAATATATACTACAAACACACTAATAAAAATAATAAATAAATCAAAGAACAATATGAAAATAATAAATCAAAAAGGAGCAATATAAATTCACACTGAGGCAGGATGACAGTTAATCCAAATTTCTTCAGCAAGAACTCAGGGTTGTGAGCCACTGTAGTTTTCAGATCTTAGCACCCCCAGAAGTACGTGGGAGCTTAGCAGCCCCAGGAGCTCATGGCCTCCCAGCCACCTCCAGATGTTCCTATCAGACATTGCTATTTCAATTAGAAAAGTCCATTTTGATCTCAACTGTTTACTTTTATAGGACACTGGAGAGTTTGTGAAAGTAAAGGTATCAAGATTTTATCCGGTGCCAAAATTAATGGGCTTAAAAGCGGCTAATTAAAGTGTGGTCACTCATGTTGAGGTGAGTGGGGCAGGCCTGGAGGCACACCCCAACCGATACTGGCTCAGGCTTGGCTGGGGCTCAGGCTCGCACTTGGGCGGGTGGCATAGGCTCCCGGGCTGGGAGGCCGGCAGAGTGCTCCCTGACTCACCTCTACCTCCCCCGCCACATGCCTGGAATCTGCATGGCCAGGGAAGGCAGGGCACCACAGGTTCCCTTAAACCTGCCGAACCAGCTTGCAACCTGTAGCAGGCACAGCCCCAAAGGACAGGACTGAGCTGCCCAGGTGGGCACAGGCCTAGGTAAGGAACCTTCTTCAGCAGAAACTCGACAGAGAGCAGCACAGTTGGTGATCATCAGCTATGCCAAACACTGCTTAGATGGAGCGGGCATGGAAGCTAAGGCTTCACTAGGCCCGTGTGAGTTTCTATGGACAGAGGCAGGACATGGTCACATACTACTCACACTCCCAATGTGGAAATTATGGCTGTCCTAGAGAACTGCATCCTTCTTGAATCCTTGGGCAGCTGTAGCCCAGCTTAACGTGGCTTCCACGCCACCTATTAGGTCCCAACAGAAGCTGCACATCTTCCAAAGGATGCTGCAAGGAAGACTCAGTCCACACTGTCCCGACAGACAACCACCACCATCACATTCACAAACATTCACAAACTATGACCACATTTATCAGCCATTTCTCCCCCAAAGTCACTGTGGAGATCACACAGTGTCGTGATATCAGTATAGGAGCTGAAGAAAGCATCCAGGCCCCAGGAAACCCTTCCATGGGTCCACTGCACCTGACATCGTTCAAGAATGGGGCCCATGTTCACAGTGACAGAGCCCTGGCCAGAGCAGACAGACTCCCTTGGCTCTCAGCCCTCTCTGCAGCACCTGCCCCCATCAAAGTGTCCCAGAATCTAAGCCAAATACTACCAATCTAAGGGAATTTCACTGTTCTGAGATAGTTCACATAATCAACAGAAAACATTTTTCTTTTAATCCTTGATTATGAGATCAGCTACCAGAGAACTGAGAAGCAAGACAAAGTGGCAGAAAAACCCTTTCCCAAAACAGCACTGACAGCAAGCTTCCATCATCAGGGCAGAGCAGCAACAGTACAGCAGAGCTCATGAAAGACCACCTGCAGCCAGCCCAGCTACTGGGGGAAGAGCTGGCCGCAAGGACAATGGCCAGAGGCACAATCACACCTACTCTCCGCTCCTCCAGGTCTTCTGACCTCAGAAAAGAGGCTCTCCACAAGCAGCCCCAACATGGGCACCCTGTAGCCCTGTTGTACCCATCAAGGGTACACAAGCCAGTAAAGGACAGACACCTTCCCAGCTTCTTTAAAAGCATGTTATCTCCTAGGGCAAGGACAGTATCCTCCTATGAGGTATCTTCAATTGGAAGATGGCCCCAGCACAGCCCTGCAGGGATTGCAGGGCACACAGGCCTGCCTCTGATCCTGATAAACACAAGGTGCAAAGAGATGCCTGAGAGAAGACAACTCCTGTCACAGTACCCTTGAACCTAGGGCCACCAACAGCTCTCCCACAGCATGAGGACAGCCAGGTGGCAGGTGGCCATGAGCCTCATCAAAGTACCAGGGAGAATGTCAGCCAGAGAGAACCTAGGACAGCCACAGAGAACCAGAGTGCCCCGGGCAGCACCTCCTGCTTGGTACCCTAGAACATACAGTTCCTCATCCTTTTGGGCAGCGTGTAAAGGACTCAGCATGGCCACATATGACCCGCAAACTTGCACATGCATCCTTTTGGGCAGCGTGTAAAGGACTCAGCATGGCCACATATGACCTGCAAACTTGCACATGCTGAGCAAGACTCACCACTGAGCCACACCACACATGCCCAGCCCTGTTATATATCTTATTTTTTATTTTGAGACAAAATCTTGCTAAGTTGCCCAAATAGGCCTTGAATTTGCAACTTTCCTTCCTCAGTCTCCAAAATAGTTGTGATCACAGGTGTACACCTTGAAGCCTGGCTCAAGTCTACCTCTGAAATGCTGTCACCTGGTTCCTTTTCTAAGACACAGTTACCAAACTGTGTGTCACACCACAAGGGAGGTTATACAGCTCCTCTGAGTCCTTTTCAGTCCCTCAGAACTCTCCACTTCAAGAAACTGAAGTCCTCCATCGGACTAGCACACAAAACTTAAAATGAGACTCCTATACCAAAACACCATTTTGTATCTTTCCAAGTAAAAAATACCAACTCGTAAGAGCTAGGCAGGATGGCACAGGCTGAGACCTCTGCCAAGAACCCCTTCCCAGGAACTTGGCTTCCTCCCCTGTGATTCCAACCAGCACCCAGAACAGCACAGCCCACATTGGAGACTAGGATCCCATTTTCCTGGTGACACGGTAACCTGCCAGTGTGGCTTCTCTCCCCAGGGCACCTTGCTCTACAGAGAGCTCCTTGAGGAGGCTGTGAAGGATGCAGCAGTCTGCAGACACCAGCAGCACACTGACCAGGGATTAGACTTGGGCCCTTGCGCTTGCCAGGGAAGCATTTATTCCACTGAGCCATCTCCCCAGCCCCTCCTCTACCCACTTCCAACACTCCTATGTTCTCAACTCTCCAAGAGTAGCTGTGGGAGCCGGGCGTGGTGGCGCACGCCTGTAATCCCAGTACTAGGGAGGCTGAGGCAGGAGGATTGTTGTGAGTTCGAGACCAGCCTGAGCTACAAAGTGAGCTTAAGGCCAGCCTGAACTGCACAGTGAGACCCTGTCTCTCAAAAAAAGACAAAAAAAAAAAAAAAAAAGAGTAGCTGTGGATGGACCTTTCTCCCAACTGGTGCTTCCTGACTGCTTTCCAGGACCTGGGTCCACATCGAGGGGCTGTCAGGGCACTGCCTTCCACTGACCCCTGAAACCCGGATCCATGCCCTATAAGAACACTCCACTCAAGATGACAAGCATGATCCAAAGGCTCACCTGGCAATGGCACCCACAAAGGGTGACAGCTCCTGTGGGTCATAGGCACGTGCAAAGGCCCAGCACACGTAGCAGGCAGCATCCCTGACATTGGCACCCACACTGCAGGCTCCTCGCTTCTCCTCATAGGTCACAGCCCTCAGGATCACAGCAACCACTGAAGAAGACACAGACAGTGAGGGCTGGCATGCCATAGTACAACATCAAGTGTCCTGACTGCAGGAGCAAACCCCACAGGAAGGAGGGAAGCCCATCACTCAAAGCAGGTAGGCGGGGAAACAGCAGTTCCTTCAGAGGGGCACCAGCTCGCTGCTGAGCTCCAAGGGCTAAAGCTGACCTGAGCATTAGGAAGGTGAAAACCACACGTGATATGAGAAAGACCTGAGTTCTGTAGGTCCTCAGTGCCCATAGATAAGGCAGAAGGGTCTAACCCTTGTCTCCTGACAGCAGCAGGGCCTCAACAGCCTCCAGGGAAAGAGGCCACGCATAGTACACTACAGCCTTAGGAGCTAGGACTCAGCCCTTGGCTGCTCCGTGAGCCTCGCCACAGTGGTGTAGGCAACACTGCAGAAAGCCCGTCTGGTCCTGTGAACACTGAAGTCATACCTGTGACTGCTGATGAGGGTCACAGTGGAGTCTGAGACCTCTGAGTCCAGGAGTCCCTCCAGCCCCAGTGCCTCTGCAATTACCTATTTTGTTTACTAGGAGTATCTGGGAGGAGCCGCTTGCTAGAAACATACACATTAGTTAACCAGGCGTAGTGGCACATGCCTGAATTCCAGCCCTCTAGAAGGCTGAGGCAGGAGGACTAAAAGTTCAAACCCAGTCTGGGTAAACTTAGTGACCTAGCAGGAACCTGTCTCAAAATTTAATTAATCATTTTTTAATGTATTCAGTACAGGATCTACAGGGTCTCACTACATAGATCAGACTCCTGGTGATTCTCCTGTTTTTAGCCTCCCAAGCGCTGGAATTACAGGCACATACCACCATGCCCTGTCTCAATCACCATCTTAGAGCACCCCAGGGGCAGGGCTGGCACAGCAAGCCAGGGATTGAACCTTGGCTGCTGCACTGCCTAAGCAGGTGCTTTATCAAAATTTAAATTTTTAACGGGCAGAGGTTATAACATAGTGTGAAGACCATGGGTTTAATTAACAGTACTGGAGATCAATTACATTTATTAAAGTACTTTGTAAATAAACCAAGCTTCTTAAAAATGATCATAGGGCCGGTGAGATGGCTCAGTGGAATAAGCGCTTCTGTGGCAAGCACAAGAGCCTGAGTTCAATTCCTGGTTCCACCAAAAAAAAAGTGATTATAATAAGAAAAGGTTAAAAAATATGTTTAAAAAAAATCTTTAAAATACTTAATTCAAGGACAGAATCAATTAAAAAAGTCATACCAAGTAAAATTTTTTGAAACACTAAGCTAAAAATTCCCATGTATTGATTCAAATTAACCAACTACAATGCCATATCTAGAACACTAAATAGCCCACACTGACACTTAAAAATTATTAAAAATAAAAGCACAGCCAGGTGCTATGGCTCATACTGTAATCTGGTACTGGTGATCAAAAGGGTCATAAATTTGAGCCCAGGCTAAGCAGAATGGCAAGACCTTGTCTCAAAAATAAAATATAAAATGGGGTAGAAGTGTAGCTCAGTGTTTCCTGGGTTCAATCCCCAGCACTGAAAGAAAAATAATTACAAGTATGTGAATGGAGACATTTCCTGTGTCCACGTGCTAGAGCCACATGGCAGAATTGCTCCTGTGTCAGCAAATGCCAGATGATCCGGGGCAGCACAAGCACCAGGAAAGGCCATAAGGGGGCCCTGCTGTCGGCACACATTCTATCAGTGTCCTAGACATAGCAAGCAGCGGTGGCAACAGTCTGTGGAGGTCTCCCCAGACCAATCCAGAGTGGGAGGTAAACCTCTAACAGCAGCCAGAGGATGCAGCTCAACAGCCAGCAGCAGACAGACACTGCCCAGCACACCCCACAAGCCTACTCCACAGCACCTCAGGGCTGCTCAGACCCATCCTCTGAGAAACAGCACCCAGACAAAATTCACCAACATCACAAAAAGCATGACCTCAAATATTATATACAATTTCCTTCTGCCTTTATGCTCTAAAGACTTTTACTCTATAAAATATCACCCAAAGTACTGATATGATTCAAGACAGTTTATTTTTATACATACACAGTGATTATTTTTTATAAGTTTACAAATTTCTATTCATACATTTGCTTAAAACTACACCAATGAACTTTCCAAAGTAAAAGCCTCATAGACTCTTGGGTCCACTTCCACTAGGAGGGAGGCCCACGTCTACACACAGGATGAGCTACAGGCCAGGGCCACACAGCGTCCTGAGCAAGCAAAGGAACCACACGGTTCCCACAGGTGCCTAGGCCACCCAGTCTGATTCTGGCTTCCTCTTCACCCTACTACGAACTCCAGCAAGGCCCAGCCCCCTGCATAGTCTCTCAGTCCCTCACAGACATCCAGGGGGCCACCCAGAGGGTCAGAGACTGAGTCAATCTCCTGAGTGCGCTCAGAAGAGTCATACCATGGCTGCTGTCCCTGATTTTTCCACGTCTTACTCCAGCAACCACACTGCACCCTGTCCTTCCTGCCCAATCCAACCCCAGAAGGCACTATGTGACCATCAAACCAACTTACCAGCTCCAAGAGTGCCATCCCATCCAACCTGACACCACCCAACCCCCACAGCAGAGTGGCACTGGGCCTCCCCATGGGGGAGGAATCCACAGCAGCATGGGAACCCCTGAGCTGCTGAGAGTCCCAGGGTACTGAGCCTGGTTATCTGGAGCACTGTCTGTGGCCCCCATAAATGGCTCATACCTACCTCGTCCACACAGAGCACCTCACCAGGCTCACAGAAGCTTTAAAAAAGCAAGCCTAATGAAACTTCAACAGCCACATCTAACCAAGCCCTCACCTAAAGCTGAAGAGTCTGTAATGTTGGCAAAGCATACAATATCCCACATGGAGAAACACAGCTGATCTGGAATTACTCCCAGTGCGCTGCTGTCACTCAAACTCATTCGGTGCCCAAGCAATGTCAACACTAATCGGTAGTGGCACTGTGAAGGCAGGGCCACACAGTGCAGCTGCTGCTGGCCTGACTTTCTAGACTCCCTCATGGGACTGCCCAGATGCTCCAGGCAAGGCCAGTTGGACAGTCCATGGCCTCAGGGAAACCTGCATGCCCTCTCCAAGTGTCAATTTACTGTTCCACAGTTTCTGAGCAGAGCACTGTGAGAGGCATCAGCAGCAGCCCTGACCCCTCCACACAGGTTCCACAGCAGCTCCCCAAGGAAGCTGCTCAGAGCCACCCAAAAGTGCCCTGTGCAGCACTGGGCAGCCCAGCAGGGAGGTCAGGCTCTGCTCCCAGGCTAAAGAGACTTGGTTCTGCAAAACACCCTTTGCATGAGCGAGGCAGGCAAACCAGCCATGAGAATCATAAATGTCAGGTGTGTATCTGCTCACGGCGCCTGTCTAAATACGTACACACTTTCAGGGTTGGGAAGACCCAGCTGCAGGAGTCCACCCAGTCTACATCTTGCCCCGGAGGGAGCCAGCCTAGGCAGAGGTACAGAAGCCAGTACTAACATACCCGCTACACCCTGACTGCCATCCAGCCAAGTCATGAACACTGCCTGGCCTTCCAGTGTCAGCAGGGTGCTAAGTCAAAGAAGCAAAGAGCAAAGCCTTGGCTCACCAGCAGCACTGCCCCATGTCATCCATTACATATCCTCATGACTGTCCTGTACTCTCCCAAGACACCCAAGGGCCTCCAGGGCCACAGCCAACACCAAGATTAGAAGCACAGCCACCTATGAGACTCTGGCTTGCAGAAAATAGAGCAACTCAGGTGAGACAGCAAGATGACAGACCCTATAGAAAAGGAAACCAGCTGCTGGCTCTGACTCATTCCTGAGAGTGAGAGTGCAGCCTCTGCCACATAAGGGAAGCTCCAGGAGACAAGGCTAGGCCAGCCTCAGTGGCACCAAGGCTGGGACATGTGGACCAGAAACTCTTTGCATCAAACACTATATAAAGTCATTATCAGAGAAAATATTCAAAAGCTAACAACTCTTTCCAAAGCCAATAGATTTAAAATAAGGAAACTGTTCACTAACTTTAAACAAACCCTTTCTCATGGTTCCAATTACATGCTGCAAATGCATGTCAGATATTGCCTACCCAGAGGGCTTCCTTTTGGCTACCTAGAGCCCAGTGAGGTAACCTAAGTGCCCTTCTCCCAAACAGCACATCATTTGTTTAATGCCAACTGCCTAAGGGGAAGTAGCCTCCAGGAGAGAAGCATCTCAGCTCTCCAAGCCCCATGTCCCACTATAGGGTCCACAGAGCCTGAGTACCTGGAGATGGAGGACTGGGTATGCTCTGCAATATACTCATGGCAATCACTCTTCAGGAGTAACCACTGAACAGCACACATGTTAAGGCAAGCTGTCACTCAGACACAAGTGACTTGTGACTCCAGCGAACATGCCTAATGTAGATCTTGCTGGACTCTCCACCCTTAACTCGACAATGGGGAGTATGCATTGCTGATGGGCCAGTGGCAATAAAGACACCTTCCCAGAGGCAAATGTGAAGGCTCCTCTAGCACAGGCTGGACCGCTCATAGGAGAGTCCCCCAGACTGAACCTGAGCCACCCCACAACAGAGCCAGGATGGGCCTTTCACAGGCCCAGGAGCAACCAGCTTTCCAGAGCCCCAGAACTCGCCCCCCATACCAACAGCCATCATGTTGCCCTTGAGAAAGCAGTCCAGCTTGCTCAGAAAAATGCCCATTCTGAGATCACTGTGGGCAGGGGGAAGTAAGAGGCAGAACATCTACACGATGCAGCAGGGCTGCCAGAGACCCTCACTGGACTGCAGCTGCAACACAGGTGGGGGAGCAGACATGAGCACTCCATCTGCCCTTGGAGGTTCAAGGAATGGCCCCTTGAACAAGGCACACCCTGCAAGTGTCCTAAGTCTGCCTCCCCATGGGCCTCAGGTATTCACTCTGCCCAGGGGGCCCACTCTCCTTCCACATAAAGGTCCATGTCTGTGAGATCCAGAAATACGCCCCTGGCCTACCACGCATCTGCAGAGGGCCAGGTGGCCTTTCCCAGCCAGGTTCCCATGGGCCTGGTTGGGGATACTGTCTTTACCATACCACAAATCAGGCACAGCAAAGGCCCTTCACCAAAGAAATGCAGTTACAGGAAAGTAGGTCCATGTCAGCCAACATGTCACCTGGAGGACCTTCAGAAATGCCATCTGAGAACCCCACGGCACCCACAGCCACTGTCCCACATCACTTTCCGGTGGTATAACAACAAGACACACAAACCCACATTTGTCCCAACAATGGGAGACTCGGAAAACTCATACAACAGACAGAAAGAAGTCCAAATGCACTCTGGTAGCCTATACCACAATTGCCTGTCCAAGTCTGTGCTACCCTAGGAAGGCCCTGCACTTGAGATGCTCACAGCCTTTCAGGATAGCCTGTTGAAATGTTTAAAAATATTTTTTTTCACCATGTGCAGGATAGGGCAAGTTTGAGGCCAGCCTACACAACACAGACTAGACCCTGTCTCAAAAAGATACTTATTTTTGACAAGTCAGGGCACCTGCCTGTCCAGCAGGATAGGAGCCACCTTGGAATCTTAGCCATCATCTACAGCACAGGCTCAGGACAGGGGAGCACTCTGTGGCCTCTGAAATGAAGCAGTCTGCAAGATCTACCTGAGGCTGACAACTGACCCAAAACACCGTGGAGACACCAGAGTCACTTCCACTATACCCTTCTCCCCAACATAATCTTATAAGGCCTCAACCAAAAGACTTGAGACCTCTGCCAAAATAAGTGTCTAAGCACATGGCTCCTCCTCCATATTTCCTGTGCTGTCCAAAGCAAGTCAGCTTAGAGCATCCTTCCAAGTTTCTCACAATGGTCCAGGGTGTGTGTGTGTAGGGGGGGTATGCCACAATAAGCCCACTGTGGGTAGGGTGGAGTCTACCTGAGGAGGTCTCATAATTGCCCAAGGAAGGATTATTGACTGGTAGAGGCACGCAGCCTGTCCCCATCATTAGTCAAAATCAGGGCACAAGCCCACAGCGCTCACAACTACATGGGACACTGGCCTCCACAGGCTGCTCACCACTCAGCATGGCTAAGGCCCTTTCTCTGCAAGCAATCCCCACTGTTCTTGGCTATGTCAATACCCCCAGGATAAGAACCATCACTCCTACCAAGAATGACTATAAGGGACCGGGGAGACAGCTCAGTAGAATAAGTGCTTCCCTGGCAAGTACAAGGGCCTGAGTTCAATCCCCAGTTCCACCAAAAAGGAAAAGAATGACTATAGCTCCTTCTGTCTGGCTGGCTCATCACCCTCACTATGGACCAGCAGCCACCATAGGGACATGAGCCACAGGCTACTGTGGAATGTGTATGCAGGGACACCACAAGGGAGGCACCTCCAGGAGCAAGGGTGTGATCCTGGGCTCACAGTGCCACTAGCACTGAAACACACTCAGCTAATGACAGAGTGGCCTGGTGCAACAACTTAAAAGAAGCAAAAACAAGCGTCCTGGAGGATTAAAGGCTTAACGAGGAAGTCAGGACCAGTTCTGCTCTGACTCATGACTGTGGGTCCCCAGCCCCAGGGCCCAGACCTCCGGGGCCCAAGACAGTATCCCTAGCTCCAGCCCTTGGAACACTAGAGGATGTTGATGATCATGGGGCTTGAGACATACCCTGACCAGAGCTTCAAGTCAGCAGCCCCAACCCACAGGGCCAAGGAGGAGGTCAGTGCAAAGGTCAGATAGAAGACACCTCTGAGAAGGTGGCACATTCCCAGTACACAGCTAATGACATGGCTCGCATCTGTCTCTAGCCAAGCCACCTGGCTTCTTTCTGCCAAACATACCACATGTCTATGAATCTATTGGGCCGCTGCCTGATGGGTGAGATGACACAGTCCACAGGTAGGACCTGAATTCTTCCTGCCACTTTCCTGCAGAACGGCAGCTTCCTAGCAATGCTCAGAAGCCTGAACTCTAGTTTCCACCATCAGTCTGCACCACAAGCTTCTTAGATCTCTCAAGTCACGGAGCAATTCTACTCCCCAACACAGGACTCAACACTCACGCTCCATCAGACTTGCTCTTCCCTGAAAGCCAAGAGATGCTGGAGCTTGGGGAGGACAGCCCTGAGGACCATGGGGCCTCACAAACACACCACAGCACAGCACAGGTGGGATTTGAGAGTAAGGCTGGGCCCAGGTTCCCAGGCAGGACCGGAAAGCCCCATCACACTACAGCACAGGCCACGAACTGCACCAGCGCAGGCAACAGGCCCATTCTCATCACAGTTCTCCATACACCATGAGGGCCAGGGGGTGCAAAAGCACAGAGAACCCAGGAAACCTCTCACTGGCATGCTCTCCCAAGAGGCACACATGGGCTGCCAGTCCTGCAATGCCATGTGGAGGGCTCGAAATGCTCTGCGGCCACAGCAACCTGAAATGGGAGAAATGGAATCTTTGGCTATCTCAGCTGCACAACTCTTCCACCAAGGCAGCCATTATGCTTCCTATCCCTGTCCCACAGGCCAGCTAGGAAGGCACAGAGGACAGCAAAACAACAGACAAGACTCCGTGGGAGCAAGCTCAGCAGAAAAGAAAAGGATTTTTGACCAGAAAGACTTTTCATTAAAAGAGCCATAAACATTCTTTATCAAAATAGTATAAATGTCATGTCAAAACCACAGAAAGCTGTAGATGGCACCACACCAAGAGCTCCACACAGTCCAGTAAAATGGCACTGTCCACACAGTTCTGCTCTGACCCAAAACCCAAAATAACAAAGGGCTTTACAGTTTACATAGCTCCCACAGACATGAGTCAAATGTAAACTCTGAGATGCACATCACTTTGATGTGCTAACATTTATGTAGACATACACACACACTCCTGTACCCAAAAAAAAAAAAAAAAAATACTTTACACAAAAGAACTAAAAATTAAGAGTTAAGACAATGGTATAGATTTTACATTAAAATGGTACAATATGAAACACTGTTATGGGTACAGAAGACCAACAGGTGGGAGAAACTTGTTGCAAATCTTACTAGGGTTTTTAGTATCCAGACTATAGCAAGAACTTTTACAATTCAATAATAAAAGGCTGGGTTAAAACTGGACAAAGGGTCAGGGATATAGATCAGTGGCACAAGCATTTGCCTGGCAAGCACAAGGTCCTGAGTTCAACTCCTGGTATTAAAAAAACTTGGCAAAAGACAGACAGACATTTGTCCAGACATACCAATAGCCAAGAAGCACATGGACAGATGTTCAACATTGTCAGGAAGGGAAACATAAATCAAAATCATAGCAAGATGCCTCCTCATGCCTACCAGATTGGGTATAATTTTTTCACAAAGGACAATAAAAGGCATTGGTGGGGACCAGGGAGATGGCTCAGTGGAATATAAGAGCTTCCCTGGCAAGCACAAGAGCCTGAGTTCAATCCCCAGTTCCACAAAAAAAAAAAAAAAAGGTATTCGTGAGGGTGCAGAGAAACTGGCGATATGTACTGCTGGGAGGACAAGGCAGTAATGTGGCAGCTGCAGAGGATCGCCCTGTGGCCCAGCAAGGTGTCACCTCAAGAAACAGCAATTCTTCTGCACCTGTATATCTGCAGCAGAACTGTCCATACAACTAGGAGGGGGGAAACCCAGATGCGACCACTGACAAGTAGATAGATACCAATGGCTCGTGCACAGGATGAGACAGCACTCTCCAGAAGCAGGAATGGCAGTGAACCTTGACATTGTCACACTTAGTACAAAAAGCCACGGCCCAAAAGGTCACACTGTAAAGATTTACTCTCAAAGGACTTGCAAAACAAGTGAACTCACAGAGACAGCACAGACCGTCAGGGTTGAGGTGCAGCTACGCTGGGTCCTAGCTCTCCCCAGATGACAATGATATGCTGGTACTAAGAGGAAGAGGCAGGCTGGCAATGTCACACGTGCACCAGGTGCTCCTGAATTACTGACTTTCTGGTGGTTGATGGTGGACTTTATATGAAATTTCCTACCAATTTTTTAAAGAGTCACGACAAAGTGTTTTTTTAAGAACCCTCACTTGCCCTTCCTGACACTTAATGATTAAGCTGTCATGTGGAGCAGCCAAGAACAAGAGGCCAGGGCAGCAGTGGTCCGTGTGACATAAGGAAGGGACCCTGAGGTGGACAGCCCACTAGGGTATGGAGCCATGAGCAGGTTGTGGGCCAGTCTGGATAAGGGTTCAGGATATGGGATGAGAAAAGCCACAGGGTATGGTTTGAATGACTTTGTGCCCCCAAAACTCACATGCAGAAATCCTAACTGAAGGCTATGGTGGGAGGGGCCTACTGGCCAGTGGTGTGTGAACACCACTAGAGTCCAGAGAGTTGTCCCCTGCCACCATCACCCCCCCCACACACACACACACACAGCCCATATCCAGTCAATGAGGACATAAAGAAGAAAGAGCCCTGGGGGATCTAAGAAGCAGCCTTAGGGCACTAATCTGGTCAGCACATTAACAAGGGGCTCCCCATCTAAAACTGCAGGAGATTGGCGTCTGGTTCTCAGGACATACAGACATGGAGCCCTGTGACACAAAACAGGAGGGTTCCCTGCACAGGCATCGTCACTGGGCCTGCAGAAGGATGATCAAAAAACAAACCCATGCACACCTGATCTAAACCAAGAGGCTTTTCAGATAATAGTCTGTAAAACTCTATATGAGATGTTTAATAAAATATGAAATTTAAAATGAGCTACCCATAAGATACTAAAAATAGGCAATTTTAGACATGTTAAAAAAAACTTACACACAACACATTGTGCCGTATAATGTAGTAAAATACACACAAAGGCACTGAAATTAAAAAAAAACACAATGTCTGGCTTTGACATAGGAAAAGCAGGTAAGACAGTCTGGTAGAGAGAAGACAAAACTAAAGACTATAGAATATGAAAGTCAGAAGGAAAAGGGGTCAAGAAGGCAGAATGAGAATTTTTTGGGACTACTGAAATATGTAAGTCAGATAAAGAAAATAGCTACACAAGAGAAACAAATCTAAACACATATTGGAACTATAAAACTCCAGAAACAAGAAAAATCCCAGGGGCAGCCAAATGGGGTTCAATCCCTGGGCCTGCCTGCTGGACCCACCCCAGGGCGTGTACTGAGATGACAACTGAGACTGGGCATCTGTAATCCCAGCTCCTGGGAGGCTGTAAACAGGAGAATCACTATGAGTCTGATCTAGTAGTGAAACCCTGAACACCTTATAGACCCTTCCCTAAAATACAGCTCCCACACGGGCACTGTGCTCACAACACACACCCCTGCTAACAAGGAGCCAGGATATGGCTGCTCCCACAAACTCAGGCACAGGAGATACATGGTCCTATGACAGAAGTGTCACTGTGTATTTGGAACACATGGCCACAGATCCATCCTCAGCTGCCCAATGATGCTGGGCCACACACTGTGACTCCTTGACACTCCTCAAGGCCTGCTGTGCAGCATCTCTTTCCCATGCACTTAAGGACAGGCATCTAACTGCCAGCTATAGGGTTCCACACAAATCCAAAGGATCAACTGCCACTTTTCCTGGTCAGGTATTATATACACACAACATCACACAAGAAAGTGTTTTCTAACTGGCTTTCTCACTGGCTTTCTCACTGCAATTGATATTACAGAGAGGCACTCTTAGCCCTCAGGAGGAGGATACCCAGTTTGCCCATTTATCTACTTCTGCTTCGTTTAAGCAACAACTCAGAAACCTGTATCAGCCCAGAGCTGCCACCACCACCACACAAGCTGAAACCAGGAAAGGACACTGAGGCTGTGGCAGATGACCCAACCTGTGCAAATCTCCAACCAGAGAGGTGAAGTGCTGCAGGGGCCAGGAAGGATCATCCCAGCTAGTCCCCTGATGCAGTCTCATTTCTACCTCAGGCACACAAAGTCCTCTCATTCCTGGCTGAGCCACCTGCGTGAAAAGACCCCGCAGGGTACCATAGTCATGCTTGTGGAAGGACGCTCTGCACCATGGTGCAGAGAAGCAGCAGCTGGAGGTGGGCTCTGGGCTCACTTGACTAAGGCTGTGCCCCTGGGAAACCATGATGATTCATAATCAATCCTTCGCTGAGAGTGATGTCTAGCATACGGCACATGAAGGACAACTCATATCTAATTCTCACTTCCAGAATAGTGCATCAACTTGTGATAAGAGCACCCAAAAAGGCAAAACAAAAAGGTCAACAATGAAAAGAGCAGAAACCACTGCTCAAAAGGAGCAAGGACATGAGCCAAATGAACATCCAAAAGTAAGACCATAGATGGATTGTAGCCAGGTATACTGGCACACATCTGTAATCCTAACACTCTGGGAGGCTGAAATGGGAGGACCACAAGTTTGAGCCTAGTGGGGCAATTTAGTAAATTAGCAAGACACTTTCTCAAAATTTAAAACTAAAAAAAGGGCTAGAATGTAATTCAATGTGAAGACCCTGGGCTCAATCTCTGGTATTTAAAAAAAAAAAAAAAAAGTATGTGTTAGTAACTGGGGATATAGCTCTGTGGCACGGTGCCCGCCTGGCAAATGCAATGTTGTTTTATTCCCAGTACACACAAAAAAAGTGTGTGCCCTTATGGCAGCAGGCAGAGGAGACAACTATGGAGAAGCCATGATTGAGAGTGGGCAGAGGGAAGCTAGGCCTAGGGAACATCTTCCCCAGGAATCTGTCTGTTCATCCAGATATTTATTTCATCTCTCACAGGAGCTACCACATCTGTAGCATGAAAGAAACAAGAAGCCTGAGTGCTGCTTCCTGCACTGGCTCAGCTCACTTTGCCAGTGATTCCTATCAGTGGCTGTGAGCAACTCAGAGATCCCGTATGATCAGCACTGCTCCTGGAGAGCAGTAGGTCTGAGAGAAGACAGGTGAGGGCTCTGAGGCCCCACAGTGCTGCAAGGCAGGGAGCAACACAGGCACGAGCTCTGTGTGGAGCCTCCAACTTGGCCCAAGCTCACAAACCTGAGCTGCTTGGGTTTCAGGTTCCCTTTGGACACACAGTGCCGGCGCCAACTGCACCAGGAAGGGTAGAGACCTAGGGCTGGTTACACAAACAGGGAAAAGCTTCCCTTCTCACCCTGAGGCTCAGGAGCAGCCTCAACATCCACTTACAGTGGCTGTAGGAGGGAGGCCAGGCAGAGGGCAGCAGGAGCAGAACATGGGTGCCACGGGCCATACTCCCAAGCTGGCATACACCATCCCAGACAGGCAGCTTGGATGATGGGTAAAAGGGGCCATTTCCCCATCTCTACTCATCCCCTAGAACTTGGCACTAGCTCCATAAAAACTGAGTTCACAGCATTATTCAAATAGTCAATTATAACAAGCAAAGCCATTCCATACCTCAGCCTTCAGGTTACAAATACTATCCTCTAACTATCATCAAGAAAATAAATGTCCCACATCAACATATCCTCAGTTTTCTCACATGCTGGCCCCCTCACAGGTTCACTTCTATTAAACTACTGGATGAAATTAAGGACAGTACACCGACACTGAAATTTTGTTTCAAATAAGAAACTGCATGTGTCCCTGGAAGGGGCCACAGGTTTCTAAGTGATGGCCTCTCACCTATGCCAAGAGAAGGCCCAGGAGCTAGGCCACAAGGACAGGTCAGGGAGGGAGATGTGGCCATCCCTGTGCAACCACAGGAAGGCTGCTCCAAACAACAGGGGAGGAGTAGGCCCTGTGGGCGGCTTTGAGCAATCCAAGTACAGAAAGCCAAGTCTAGGACATTTGGAGACCCTAGACCCCAAGGGAAACCATAATTGGAAGAAGGGGGTATAGCGGGTAGGAAGCTATCACCCCAAGCCAGCTCAAGACCAAAATTCTAGGTGCATGAGACACTCTCACCGTGGCAAGTCCCACAGGTGAAGAATCGTGGCCAAGAAATCCCGAGAGATGCTTCCTCAGGAAGGGCACAGCAGCACAGTAGGCCAAGGTTGGCCCAGAACTCTCGCCCAAGTCATCTCTGACTCCTGACAAACAGCAAGGACAAAGTGGGAGGTGTTTACAGACCCCATGGCTCTGCTCGGTTGCAGTAAGGGAAGTCACAGTCGCAGCCACCTGCTACTAAGTCTCCTGGGTCACTGCCTGAGCACAACTGCAAACTGATGCTGGGCCAGTACTACATAAGGCAAAGCGTCCCTGCCAGGCCATACCCAAAATACCCTGCTCCAGTTGCTCAGGGCAACATCTTCCTCTGGATATGGCCCAAGGAAAAGGAGAATCAAAGCATAGCCGCTGTGTTTCTCCATGAGGTCAAAATGATGACTGACCTTCCCTCTTCAAAGATGATGAAAGACTTGGGGTGAAGTCCACTGCAGGTCTGACATAATACCCATCATGGGGCACCCCTGCCTTAGAGGGGTCATGAGCGGCTGCCATACTTCTCAGGAGACTGGACCCTCTCGATGGGAAATGCTATTACAAGACTCCTAGGTACTGTGGTGACCTGAACACACATGGCTGTAGAATCTTGCCAAAATCAGAAAAGACATTTTTCCTTTCTGAGCCCTAAGGTCAAGGCTGTAGAGGATAGGGAGAGCATCTATGGGAAAGGCAGGCACAAGAAGGGCACAGCAGATCCATGGGGAGAGGTCCCTACTCTCCTGGATTGATAAAGTCCCAGAAAGGCCACAGTCCATGTCACCAAGAATCCCAGTTCCTTCAATGTCAATGAGGAAGTGTCACCCTTAGGAGAAAGGCCCTAGATATAGCACCCTAAAAACAGGAAAGCCCATGGGACAGGATAATGCAGGCCCAACACCCACTCAGCCCCCAAGACTATCACTGAAGTCTTCAGAGAGATAAGTTATCAAGAAAGGAATGCATAAGGAAAAATTAGGGAGGTGAGAACCTGCAGAGGAAGAAAACCACCTGCAGACAAGAAACAGGGTTACAACCGCAGGCTACCCTAGAACAAGTAACACAAAGTATGCAGAAAACACCACACCCATAGTCTTGGCAGGAAGCCAGGTGCTGTATCTGACCCTTTGGCTCAGCCTTCACTGAGAGAAGCTCCCACCTTGGCAGGGAGAACCTTAAACCCTTGGTAAATACTACCCCTTGGGTGTAGAATCAGACTCCTGACCAGTACTGCATGGCAAGTGGACAATTCACAAGACAGGCATTGAAGGAAGAAATGCAAGCTGTTGATGGGCAGAGGGCAAGAATGGAATCCAAAAAGCAGCATCCAGCTAGGGAAGAGGTGGAGGCTCCTAGGCAGGGTGGCAGGACACGAAGATACAGCACTGAGCTTCACTGCCACAAGGGATGGGGCAAGACAGGCAATGGCTTAGTCTGATATGGCACTGAGGGATCAGTGGGGTGCTGTGGGCAGAGGGGCAGGATAAGGTACCCTCCAACCTGGTGAGAGGAGCAGAAGTGGCACTGGAAGGATTCCCAGCCTGGCTTTGCTCTTGGGGCCCTGAGCATCATGGTGCTGTGACTTCTCAAGGAAGGAGCTGCATGGGGAAGCAGCCTGGGCCCCTCCAGAGCAGTGGGAGGGAGACCCCACTGCTGGCCTCTGTTAGGACCCACAGATAAGTGCTCACTGGAGTATTGGCCCCGGAAATGAGGCAGATACAGACTGGACATCTGAAGTCATTGAGTTTGCAGCAACAAGTCTCCTAGCATGCCAAGCAGGGGGACTAGCGCTACTATGACGAGACAGTGGCACTGTTTTTGACACTGACTTATCTATGTGACTGAGACAGAAGTAACCAAAGACAAATTTAAACCATTTAATATAAAGGTGAAGTCAAGAGAATTATTAACTCTTACGTAAGCAGGGAAACCTAGCATGCCCGTCTGAAAGCCTGTCCATCAGCCTCCAGTGCAGACAGCCCCTGCCAGAGGCTTCAGGCATGATCAAAGGCCTGACACCATCACCGTATCTTCCTCTCCTGTCCCAACTTCAACCCTCACTGCAACCAGGAGAGACCCTCATTAATAAGCAACTAGTTCAGAGAAAGAATAAACTCCCCCAAAATAAAGGACCTGAATTATTTTTAGAGAGGAGATGAGTGGATATGCAGAGCCGTCTCCCACTGGCAGCCCTGCTGCCTGAAGCCAGCTGAGTGCCGGCCCTGGGCATGCTCCAACAGGTCCCCATGACAGGCAGCAAGGCTGGCTTTGCCCCGTAACTCAGCTCTGACTCTCTGAGGGGACCAGCGGGAACTGTGGGGTTCAGGGTAAGAGGCACACTGGTGTAAGTGGCCATCCAGCCCTCCTGGAAGGGCACAAAAGCACTGTACCTCTCAATGCACATTTCAAATAAACCCTGCATTTACCTGGCACTAGTACATACTAGGGCTCTGAAGAGATTCCGTACAGGTCCTTACTACCTGCGACCAGAATTCTACCAGAGGACGGCTACACACAGCACCTGCATCCCAAACATGGGCAACACAGACCCTCACGGCCCCACCTCTGGACAGCACTGACAGGGTGTCAGAGGCTCTGTGGCTGGCTCGCTGGGTCCCTGCTCAAGAAGGCTGTGCCATGCTCAGTGGGTGCAAATACATGAAGCGTAGCTGCGGGCGGAGGAATATCAGGTGCATCTCTACGCCCTGAGGGCTCAACTCCTACACTTAAACCCCTCCCACTGGAGCAGCCGGCTCCAGTTTCACCGAGCCTGCCCAGCGTGAGAACACATCCTGCTCCCAGCACCCAGCAAAGCTCAGAGACCTGCATCCTACACTGGCACCGCACACCTGGTAAGTGCTCTCAATTTCTTCTCAGATTCGACTTCTCTTTTCAAACTGTCCTCCGGAGAGTCTTATGCTATCTTGCTAAATGAATCGCTAGCCTGGTTCTGCTTTGCCTTGCTCCGTGCCCTGAGGACGAGTCAGGACCAGCAGGTGCGCTGCCTAGATATATATATAGACCACACACTTTATCCAGGGGTGGTATGGATAAGCTTTTTTAGAAATTAAGTCCTTGTTTCTGCCATAAAACTCATAAAAAATAAATTAAAATATGGCTTTATATTATTGCTAAATTATTCTTTACCTTTAAACTACAATATCAACATTTAAAAGGTAATGGGGTGAATATGTATGTGTATATATATATATATATATATATATATGATTAAACAGTTGTTGGTTTTAATTTCTCATTTAATTTTTAAAGCTTATAAAATAAGTACTGTTTGAGTTCAATCCCTGGTTCCAGAAAAAAAAAAAAAGTACTGTTTTAATATAACCTTATAAAAACAAAACTTAACCAAGAAGAGTTTTCGTTTGGTTGTTAAGGTTACACACTTACACACTCACACACACACAGAGTGAGGTTTTTCTTATATGGAACTTTCAGAGTCTGTGGGAAAACATTTGTTGACTACATCATGGGCCAAGCCTCACCCAAGTGAGACTTCTGCAGCTTCTGTCCACTAGCCCGAGTCCACTTTCATTAGAACAAGGTCTCTCCAGTGTTAGGCAGCGTCTGTTACAAACAGGAGGTGCTGGCACTGTATGGGTAGGATAGAGGGCCTATGGCTGTTTTCTGGTTCCTTTCTTCCAAATCACACTCCCAAAAAGTACCTCTTCTCTAGGTCATGGTCGTCCAAGGTTTCCCCTTCATTTTAGAGAACAGAAAGCTGGGAGGAGCAGCTGCCAGTCACAAGGAAGGCTCAACTGGAGAAAAACTCACAAATCTTGTTCTTGCGACACTCCAGTGGGAGCCGACAATGGCGTGTCCTTGAGTGGCGCAATAATGCCACATCACAGGTGGTAATTACAGCATGCCCTTCAGGACGTTCCACCTGTGAGGCTCAGTGCCAGACAGCTGGACACCACCAGCAGTGTCAGGACTCTGCCTCCATGTAGAGGCCAACAGGCAGGACGAGCACCTTGGTGGCCTGGCATGGCCGGTGTTGTCCTGTAAAGCCAGGCTATAATTATCTCCATTGTGTCCTAGCCAAGTCCTTAGCAAAACTCCCCTATGGTTTCCTAAGTTAAAGCCCCTCCACTCTCGGGGTCCTAACAGGCAACTCATTAAGTTTCCAAACAGGCAGTGGCCCAGTAGAGTGTTTTAAAAGTCGAGATAAATAGGAGCTCCAGCCAACCATGTCCATGAGCTACTCAGAATCCTGCTCAGACAGACAGCTGTGCCAGGTCAGGGCGCTGTGGTGGAGGAGCAAGTTCTTGGGGCCCTTCTGAAGCATGGTCAGCAGCAGAGTGCAGGGGCCATGTGAAATGCCAGGCCAAGGGAGTACCTGTACACACAGCAGGACAGCTGAGAAAACGCTAGCTAGTCCCTGCACACCTCACTGTCTTTTTGCACACTATACACCACAAGCAAGACCACTCAGAGGAGGTTGGCCAACCAGCAGGGTGGGTACCCTAGGGCAGGCAGAGAGGTTATGAGATACCAACCCACCCTCTCCTGCCCATCTAGGTGGAAGAGCACAGAGGACAGAGATAGGGTACCAAGTAGAGCCCCACAGCCCCACCCAACTGCCCAGCTACACAGTCCCAAGACAGAAACATGCACACCCAGGATAGGGACAGGGACATCTTTCTTCACCTTTAGTAAAAACTTTGCCTCTGAATGCAAATCCAAACTTACTATAAACAAAGTTCCAAGTTTTACTGTTTTGGCAACAACATGGTCTTTCTGGGCTATTTAACACGGCAGCTGCCAGAGAGTACAAAGTCCAGCAGGTATAAACTGACCAGACAGGACTGTGTCAGACCTCCGTGCCACAGCCATAAGTGACTGGCTGCAGTCATAGCTGTAGGTTAGTTTCTTCATCCTCATAAACTTCTCTTGGGTAGCACAGAGAACTCACAGGCTGACATCATCATTCAAAAGCTTATAAACGCATCAATTTTACCCCACTTACTTCTCTAGCACGACTGTAGTTTTATAGACAGGTGAGCTACACCCTCTTACACCTGCCTCGGAAGCAGCTGAGTGCCCTGCTTTAATCAACTGTGCAACTGGAGAGGTCAGTTTATCCAAAGTTACTAAAATAGCAGTGCCTTCAGACGTGTAACGAACAATCTCACCTCCAAGGATCTGGGCATGGGAAACCACACCCCTCACATACATGCTGCCCAGAAACCAAGCAGAGAAGAATGAAAAGGCAAAGGTTTAAACACAGCTCAAGGCGCAGGCGCAGGCGTGTGTGATAGGAAGGTGCACTGATAGCAGTGAGTAGTTACTTCTCAAATTATTCTTTTGGGTGATACTATGATAACTTGCACTGTGCCTGCCTCCTGTAAGACTTCAGGGAAAACTGACCACTGTGGGGTGCCTACCTTCTCCTGTTACAGTAACGCTGCTTGGATGCCTCCTTGCCACTTTCTTATAACCCAAGGGGACTTTCTGTCCTCCTGGCACTCAAGGCTCTGTATCTGAGTCCCCCTTGGTATTGCTGGGATATGGCTCACTCTTGATAAATGTCTACAACTGTCATCGCGTTGCTCACAATGCTCCCAGAGAGTGATGAAATCATGGCTCTCAGATCTGTGCCATGACATATCCTGCACGGCCCTGGGAACCTGCCTTGCTGTGGTTCCCACGCCTGCGGGACGGGAGCACACTGAGCATGCCAGCACAGGCCCCACTGACTTAGCCTGCACAGCAGGAACGAGCCCGCTGCAGGAGAGGGCAGGGTGGCCCTGTTCTTGTCACTCTGCAAATCTGCTCCCCAAGGTACAGGTGAACCCCAGAGAATTATGCTTCACCATTTTTCTTTTAATAAGAGAGCAAAGATGAAAGATGTGTAACTGGCTTGGCTTTGATATGGTATCTACAGCTCCTGTCCTTCCCTGTACAAGGCAAGAGTTCAAGCAGGACCCTAGCAGGGCTGCTAGCCCACACCTGAGAGGGTTCTGGGCTGATCTTGCCCCAGTTACAGGGCAACCAAAATTGCTTCTCATCCCCAATGTATGCTGCCTACCACTGCCACACAGGAACTGTTGAGTGGGAGATTTTATTTCTTTTCTTTTTTTTTTTTTTTTTTTTTTTTTGGCGGAACTGAGGATTGAACTCAGGCCCTTGCATTTGCCAGGTAAGTGCTTATTCCACTGAGCCATCTCCCTGGCCCGAGTGGGAGATTTCTGATCTTAGAGATCTCTTTTCTATCCATATCACTTTTAACAGAAAGGCTTAAAGTCTTAAACTATTCTAACAGAGGCAGCTCGGGACACTCTGGGTAGTTCTTTGTGTTTTTGAGAAATGATGAATAAATTAGTAGAAAATTCAAATAAAATCAGTTTTCTCAAACTTGAGTATCTGAAAGGAGATCAATGTCTTCCCTGAGGCCAGGAGCCTCCACGGCTTTCCAGGGATGTCAAACCCCTGAGTCTAAAAGACACTGCTTGACATCTTAGTCCCATAGACTTGGTTTTGCAGCAAAAAATACTTTTCTTACATTATTTCCACCAACTTTATTTTTAAGCTATTTGAAAATATTAAGGACTGGAGACCTTTCCCTTTTTCATGTTGCCAAGTAAATGCAGGCACGTGGAATCTTTGCTGGTGGCCAGGGTGGCAGCTGCCCTCTGCTCTCAGCTCTGGGTCAGGAGGTACAGTGAAGCAGGGTGTACCATGGATGGGTAGGGGTCTACCTCTAGGGTACCCCTAGCTTCTACCCACAAGTACCAAGAGCCTGAAGAGTAGGCTAGAGGAGGCCCTGCCTGTTCCTGGAGGCTAAAGGCCAAGGGAAGCTCCGATGGTACAGAGGACACTCTGATGAGGTCTGTCTAAAGGTACACTGTGGCAGGGCAGGGCAGACAGAAGGACTCTACTTTTCTGAGGAAAGGGCAGCACACAGGACACAGGTAAGCTCATGCTGACAGAGCTGCAGGGTGAGCAACCTAAATGCATCACCTATGTCTGTATGGAGACAATAAAAATTCAGCTTGCTAGGACTAGGGGTGCTGGCCCAGTGTGACCACCTGCCTGCCATGTGCTAGGTCCTAGGTTCCATCGCTGGTACCAGAATAATGGGGGGTGGAATTACTGAGAAAGAGCTGATTTTTTATCTGTGGTTTTGGAAGCAATAGGGCCGAGTCATATATTTAAATCTTCTTCACTCATGACACCCACATAACAGAACCTATGGACAATCTGGCTTCACAGGCCGGGCAACCACCAGCCCTCAGCGGAATGACATACCACACACACACTGCTTAAGGATGTCACTCCACAGCACAAGCAGGCTGCAAGGCAGGCTAGGCTGGGCCCATTCCAAAACCCCGAGGAGATAGACTAAGAGCCTAAAAACAGAGAAAGTCTAGATTATGGGATAAAGGCTCTCCAAGCCCACAGAAGTACCGGTGTTCTCAAAACTGACATGTGGCCTTCATACAGTGCACACTCTTGGCCCACAGGGGATTATTCCAGGTCAGACTTGAGAAAACAGAAAACACTACAGGGTGCTGGCAGCATGCAGGGCAAGCACACAGGGATGCAGAGTGCCACAGCCCTCTCACATAAACTCTGTCCCAACCTTCCTTCAGGAATACAACAAGGACCCCAACCCAGTAAGCCCCCATCCTGACTCAGCCTCTGCTCTGCCCTACAGCTCCAGGACCACACAAGCAAGACCACTCAAGACACTCCTCGGCCGTGGAGCTGGCTCCCAGTAAAAGTCCTCAGAAAAGAGAGGCAAGAGGAAGACTTGCCTTCCTAACAGCCACCCAATCTGGGTTGTAGAAAAGCCTACAGTAACCCTATCACTCAGCCAATTGGAGTCTGCTGGCCAACACAGAGGACATGAGTCTTCTCAAAGAGCGCAAACCGAAAAAGCCACATTACATTCCACGGCCACCAGGGAAGCCCTTCAAGTACAAGTGCTTCCAGTGCCCTTTCACTTGCAATGAGAAGTCACACCTCTTCAACCACATGAAGTATGGGCTCTGTAAGAACTCCATCACACTAGTATCTGAGCAGGACCGCACCCCCAAGGGTTCCAAGCCCAGCTCCCTGGACCCTCGGCAGGCCCTCCAGCCAGAGCCCACAGCAAAGCCAGCCCCCGCAAAGGCACTCACTCATGGGTTTTCCAGCCTCGACTCAAAGTCCCAGCTCAGTCCTACCAAGGAGGATGCCAAGGAGGACCTGGAGCTGCCAGTACGGGTGGCCCACAGGTGCCCTCAGAGGCCAGCTCTACAGAGGGAGTTGGCCCCAGAAGCTACTCTTGGGACCCAGACTTCTCTGGATGGTGGGGTTCGGCCTTCTGCATTTGTTCCAGTTGGGGAGCATAGACTCAAAGGGCCAGACAATGCAGAGGCCCCTGAGATGCTAGCGCTGACCAACTCCACAGCAAAAGCTACATCTTTCCATACCAAGTCTGCGTTCCACACACCTGGCTACCCCTGGAAAGCTAGCTCCTCATTCCTCCCACCTGAGTTTCCACATAAAATCCCATCTACCAAGGGGTTTGGCACCATCTCTCCCTATGTACACTCCACAATCCCAGAGTACCCCCCACCCTTCTATACAGAGCATGGCTTGGCCACCATCTACTCACCCTACCTCCTTGCTGGGAACACACCTGAATGTGATGCCACCCTGTTGTCCGTCTATGGGCCCCAAGACCAAAGACACTTCCTGCCTCACCCTGGGCCACTCCCCAAGCACCTGGCCCCCTCTCCATCAGCATATGACCATTATAGGCTGCTCCCACAGTTCCATTCCAATCTGCCCCTGCCCTATAGCTTCTACAGACCTGAGTCAGCATTTACCTCCTACGGTCTCCGGCTCCCATCTGTGGCTGGCATAGCTCGAGACCAAAGCTCTCGGGTGCTGGAAGATGGTGCTCTGGTCTACCCGGCCTCGAGCCCCTCCGAGTTAAACCCTCCCAACTCCCATAAGAAGCACACAGAGTTTGAGAAAGGAAGTCCAACTCCTGAGGCTAAAGACCCTTCCAAAGACACGGAAGGGGCCAAAATGAGTCCCCGTGCAGGTAGTGCGGCCACAGGCTCTCCAGGAAGACCAAGCCCCACCAACTTCACACAGACCAGCCAGACATGTGAAGGCCTGTGCGACCTCTCAAACAAAGCAACTTCAGACACCCCTGGACGGCACCAGCAGCCCAAACAGAGCCCCACGGCCTTCAAGCCTGTCCAGAAGAACACAGAACACCCTCATTCCCAGTCCCCTGTGAACAGAGCAGAATCGCCCAAAAGGTAAGAAAATTTTATTTTCAAGCCCTTCAATATTGGTATGTTTGATTGCGTTCAACTAGCCACATTTACATTTGTTCAGAACACTTCAATGATCGCTTTCTTAAGCACACTTTCACCAATCTTCTCTACCTCTTCCAGTTTCCAGGCCCAGAATGGAGATCCTGCCACACAGACAGGAGGCACCCCTCTCATTTCTGAGGTCCCACCCTCCAGCCCTGTGAATGGCTCCAAGACTGGCCCCCTCAACCTCTCCAAGAAGCTGGAGACAAACCCTGCTGCTCCTAACAGACCAAAGTACACTGGCAGCACCCCAGTGGCCCTGGACTTTTCAGAGCCACAAGACCTGCCCCTCAACCTCTCTGTGAAGGACGCCTGCATCTCTCAAGGCCCGCAGCCTACTGCCCTCAGCTCACTGCAGGGCACAGAACCTGTGACTGTTGCTCCAAAGACTGTGATAGAAGGTTCTGGAGATGGGCCACGCCAGGCTGATGCCCAAGACAATGAGGCCCCCGGTGGGAAGGTCCCAGACACACGTGTGGTGGACAGTGGTGATGAGCAGAAGCAGACGGCAGCTGTGGCCCTCTGTCAGCTGGCAGCCTTCAGCCCCAGGAATGTCCGGGCAGGCGAGGGGGAGTGTACCGCCCAGGAACCTACCTGCCATGAGGCACCCACACCCAGTCCCAGGGAGAGCCAGGGGACTCAATGTGACCTCAGGCCCAAAGGACAAAAGAGGACAAGTCAAAGGGATGCAGGGAAATCCCAGCAAGGAGCTAAGAAAACAAAGCCAAGTGACACAGCAGCACGAGTGTTTACTCTGCGCAGAAGGACCCGCATGTCCTAAGGCCTGGCCCTGTGCAGCTCAGAGCTGCAGGAGACCTGCCCTCTGCACTGCATCCTACTGCCCTGCATTGCTCATTGCATGGTTCCACAGATGCTGTTTCTTGATTCTCCTTAGGAAAAAGTCATAGTGCAGTCTAGTTTCTGTAGACACTCTGCTGAATGTGAAAGGCAAACTGAATACCAGTACAACACGCAGGGCAAGAGGGACCTCGAGATGGGGCCTGCTGGCACCAGGGTCTCTCACAGACATCATTCTCACAAGTATATTAGCACTAGAGTAAACTATCTTTGCTATTTTTCTATTACAACTAGCTATATGTCTTGAAGTAACAATTACTAGAAAGACACCAGGAAGAAATATTTTCAGTACTAACATTCAAGTGCTATATGTAAAAATGTTGTGGTTTGTTATGACTGAAACATAAACATCAAGAGGCTATTTATACAAATAATTTATTTCCACAGGGAAGGTGCATTACTGATGACAGTACAATCAATTCATTCCACTTGCTTGTAATATTCAAGTGAATTTTCTAACTTGTTCAGCCTCACTTTCCAGTCCTTAAAATGATGTATATGTTGTCAATTTTCCAATAAACTCATAAACTATAACAAAACATAGGATGAAGATGTGTAAATTCTGTGGTGCCCTTTGAAGTACTGTGCATAACACTCAACAAAAAGGAGCAGGCAGAGGAGGCAGCACTGAACTGAGTCTGCCTCAGGCATGTGGCTGGTAGTTGAACGCACAGGCAGGAGTGGGAACAGGGGAACCCCCATCACAGCCCTGGCGCTCCTAAAAGGCCATCAGCTCTGTGGGCCACAGGGCACGCGGAGAGTGTAAGACCCTGGGATAGACCTGGAAAAACCTTCCATCCTGAATCCTTCTCAATAGCCCTGCCCTCACTCTGAGGAGACAAACCACACCCAAGCCCCACAGGCAAGAGCTGAGCTTCAGGCACTTGCCTGGACACCAGAGGGGCTCCCACAGTATACTGTGTCCCACAAGAGAAGATGCTGGGAGGCTATCTATGGTGGAACACAGGCTGCCAGGGAAAACAGTGAAGTCCAAACCACAGCACCAACTACGACAAGGATGCTGTTCCCAGCTATGTTCACATGAACAAAGCTTGAGGAGGGTTGCTGCAGAGCTCTACCCATTTCTGGGCAACAGCATGACTCGTCAAAGCCTGTCTGTCAGCAAGGCACTGCTTTGGGTTGCTCCGGTCAACCACAGACATAATTAACAATTTTTTTCCAGTTTTTAAAATTTACTATTTTAACTCATACATGTTAACATGACTTAGGGGTCAGTAAGATAGCTCAGCAGACTACAGTGCCTGCTTAGGCAAGTGCAGGAACTGTAATTCAATACCCAGCACCACATGCCCCACCAGCTTCGCCCCCAGGGTGGGATGCCAGCCACAGAGTTTGAGTGTAGTGGTGTACACCTGTAATTCCAGTGCTGAGGAGGCTGAAAACAAGAGGATCACTATGAGTCCAAGCTGCATAGTGAGACCCTGTAACAACTAAATATATTAAAAAAAAAAAAAAAAAAAGACTTTGGATA
>PVKA01002513.1:0-18311 GCA_004027165.1 Ctenomys sociabilis | reverse complement strand
AGCACAAATTATCTGGGAAGGAGCAGACAGAAGGAAAAATGAATATATTGTGAAGAAACACATAACCCAGATGCTTGTGAGGTCTGGACACCTTACACACATGTATGAAGGGAGACAATGGGTTCACCTAGTGATAAGTTGCAGGACAGAAATACCATCCTTCAAAACAAGCTAAATTTATATAAAACCTCAATGTCACCTTGTAAGAGACATGCAGAGGATCTCATAATTCTTCTAAGTAATAGCTGAGGCCACAACTGCAAAGTGACCCTGAAGACACAGTGAGAAGAGTCAAGGGGACACTGTGGTCCTGTCCTTGAGGATGCAGGGAGGCCTGTGGTTCAGTCCTTGAAGTAGCAAGTGAAATCTGTGGTCTTGTCCTTGGTGGCAGAGAGTATCATGTGGTCCTATCTTCAGGGTGTAGAAGAGTCCTGTGGTCCTGTCCCTTGTGGGGCCTTGAGACTATCCTTGGGTCCTGTAGATCAGGATCCTTCCTCACACTGACAGCCATGAACATATACCTCTGTAAGGGCTGGGTCTCTGACCTGCATGACAGCTCCCTAGCTCCCCAGGTGCTGGCATCCTGGATGACAACAAAGGGGACCAAGGCAGCTGTCAGCCTCCTGACCTTGGGCCAGTATGAACCTCTTATGACCCAGAGGTGCTCTGTCCTGCACCTTAGCATGTCATCACTATGTGACCTGCCCAGGAAGGCCACCCTCAGGGCAGCTTCCCAAAGGCTCTGTAGGAATAGACCACCACCACCAGGCAAGCCTCCATTTACCTTTAACAAAGCAGATTGTTACCAGAACCTTATAGTAAGAAAATAGCCTACTTACTTACTTATTTAGCTTAATTACTTATGCTGTCTATCTGCATCCCTTTGTGGCCTGGCTCCAGAACTAAGTTTCTAACTCTTACATACAAAAAGTGATGAGCTTTCACAAAGTCATACAAACTACCCCAAGACCCAGCAATCCCACTGCAGTGTGTCATCCAGGGGTCTGATGGGGTCTCACGAGCATGTGTACCTCCACAACCTCTGCAGCAGATCCTCACAGCAGAAGGGGCAACTCAAGCACCTGCCCAGAGCAGGTGTGCAGAGTGAGGAGACTCTCTGATGGCTGTCCTCACACAGCAAGGACAGCACTCTTCACACTGAAGCACAGAGGAACCTTGGAATCACACTTGGTGAAACAAACCAGTCATACAAGGCCCAATTCCATACAAACTCAAGTGTTCACATGAGGTTCCTAGAAGACAGAAATTCAGAGAGGCTGGGGGTGGACTAGAGCAGCCAGGGCTGTCTGTTTGGGGCAATGACAGCTCCCAAACCAGACAGAGGTGATGGCTGTACAACAGTGAGCATAATGCCACACAACAATGCACATTAAAATGCCAAATTTTTAAACTTTATATATTCTTACTATAATTTTTTTAAACAAAGAAATATATCAAAAGCCACTGAATCTTAAACTTCATTTTATTTTTTTTAATCTTAAACTTTAAACAAAGAATTGTTTGGTATGTAAATTATAGGTAGGCTGGAAAAAACCTAACTATCTTTTAATTCACATTTTTAAAATGCAATTAATAACCACTCTGCTCTCTGCACAGCCCTGACAAATCCTGCTGCAATCTGTCCCCCACGCTTACCTAAGAGGTATATAGAGCCACCAGGCTCCAGCCGAATCAAAGACTCGAGATAATGGGCTCCACTTTCTTTCATACAGGGGCTGAACAGCTTAAAACCCCACAGCAGCTAAAAACCAAACCCCAGACACAAGGACTGTCCAGGTACCTCCAGGCCCACCTACTTACTTAGAAATTGAGGTTCCAGGCCTGTGGTGGAAAGACAGAATGCAGGGGTGCAGAGGGGGGTGGTCTCGTGCTGCAGTGGAGACAACCCCAGGAGACCCAGTGTATAGACCAGGCTCAAAATCAAGTCCTGGCACATGAGGGAATGTGGCCATCACATCAGTGCAGCACCTCCTGGAAGACACGGGATCCTCTGCAGCAAACACTGGCATGGGATGCGCTCCAAAGCCCTGCCAAACCTTTTTCCCAGACACACAGCTTCCAGAGAGCCTCCAGCCCCCCCACTCACAACACACCTTTGAGACCAGAAATGGACCTCTAGGCTTCAGCTTCTTGTGCCCCTCTGCAGGCATTTCCTTGAGGAAATTCTCCCAGGTGCAATCCTATCAAAAGACTAGAAGAACACTAGAGCCCTATCCAGATGTTCCTTACTCAATAAAGTCATGGACATGGCAGAAGGGCTCCAGAACCTGAACCTCCATCAAGACAGCACGAAGCTGGCATCAGCTCTCAAGACCACCTTTTGCAAAGGCCCACATTCTAACCCAAAACTCAGAGCAACTGAGAGAATGCTCTCTGAGGAAGAAAGAGGCTGGTGAATCTCAGCACTAGGGACATCTCTGTCAGGTACTGAGACTCAGCTGACTTCTGAGATGAGATAACACACAAGATGCTCAGTTTCTAAAGCCACAGATGGCCACACCCTCAACACAAAACCAATCCCTGTAGACATCTAAAAGTTACCGTATCATATTCAAAATGTTGCTTTCATTTAAAAAAAAAAAACTACAAGGCATCCAAAGAAACAAGGAAGTGCACTCACTTGCAGGAAAGCAAGAACCAACAAAAACCATCCCAGAGAAAAGCCAGTCAGTAGACTTCCCAGCTAAAACTTCACATCAATTGCCTTAAAAACATGCTCAAGGAGCTAAAGGAAAACCTGAGAAAGTACAGAATATCAAAAAAAAGGAACAGGGGCTGGGGAGACACTTCAGTAGAATAAGTGCTCGCCTGGCAAGCGCCAAGGGCCTAAGTTCAACTCCAGGTTCCGTCAAAAAAATAAAATAAATAAATAAATGGACAGAAGTGATGACAAAAGAAGACCAAATGGACCCTATGGACTTGAAAAGCCAACAGCTGAGGTAAAAAGCTTGTCTACTGGGCTCTGACAGCCAGATCTATCCAGATAGAAGAAATAATCAGTGAACTAAAGATTAGGACTAAAATTAGCCAGGTGAAGAGCCAAAACAGAAAGGCTACCAGGGAGCTAACTCAAGAGGCCTAAGTACTTGACTGACAAGCACAAGGTCCCAAGTTTGATTCCCAGCACTACAAAAAAAAAAGGCTAAAGAAAATTCACAAAACTTAACAGACACCAACAAACATATAACAGGATCTCAGGGAGACAGAGGAGAACCAGAGTTAGGAAGAACATCTGATGAAGTAATCCTGAAGTCACCCTCAGGCTGATGAAAGACAGGTAGACAGAAATACACCCAGGAGACTTGAAGCAGTACCAAATGTTAGTTAATCTTCAAAACAATATGCAATCAATAGACACATGGCACAACACATAAGACAATTTTGGAAGGGGTCTATGGGCACGGACAACACAAGCAAAAATCCCTAAGAAGCCATTCAAAAAAAAAGATGATACTCCTTTCCTAGCCATCCTCCACTGGGCAGGGCTGTCTTCTCAGAAGCTGAGGGAAAAACCCTAACTGTCTTCCAGATGCATGTCTGCAGAAACCTTCTGGGGACACTTCTTCCCCCTTTCACTGGCTGTGTCCTGTATGTAAGATATAGGTACATGTGCAACTTGTCTCAGCCACTGACACCCATCCACCTGAACCACATACTCTAGGACATAAACTCATATGCTAGTGGCCTCACATCGTCAACACACAGGTTGTAGGCCATGTCCTTTAGGGTACAAACCTGCATGCTGGTGACCATCATGCTATCAACACCTGTCCTCCCTAACCACAACTTCTGAGATAGAAATGTGTGTGAGATACAAACTGTCAGGTTAGTAACAGTTGTCCTCCCAGACCACATCCTCTAGGATAATACCCCACATTCTGGTGGCCATCATGCCACTGAAACCTATTCCCCTAGGCCACATCTAGCCAATGCAATCCACAATGACAAAGCTACCCACAGCCTCTCAGTCAAGAGAGCGCAAAAACTGCACAGCAGCACAACCTCCCTCAAGGGAACAAAAGCATAAGGTCTGAAACAGAAACACAGAAAATACAAGGTACACTGCAGAGGCACGTGTCAGTACCATTTCAACCAGAGTCACCCGAGATAGAGTTCCCTCCTGACCCAACACTCTCTTGTCATGTTTGTCCAGGCTCTGCTAGGCACTGGGTGAGGGCAACAAGGGGGCTCTACTAACAGGGCAGCTGCCCAGGGGAAGGTCATGGACTGATGATTTCTTCTACATCAGGTTTCACAGCTCAAACAACAGGACTATGCTATTCAGCTATGATAGCAATACTCATTATGCTTTCACTCCAGCAAGAATTCAGAACACAACACTCACTCTGGAAAAGGCTGGAAACTCTGAGACTGACCCAGCAATTCCATCCATAAGTTGATACCAAAGAGAACCAAAAACTATGTATCCACACAAATATTCACAGCAGCACCATCTATAATAGCCAGAAGTAGAGAAGGCCAAATTGAATGATGAAAAGAATGCACCAAACGTGGTGTGTCCACACAACAGAACACTCAGCAATAAAATGGAAAGAGGCATTGAACACTCAGCAATAAAATGGAAAGAGGCATTGATGTGCTACAATGTGAGTGAACACCAGAAATATCATACTAAGTGAAAGAACTCAGATGTATCTGTGCATACTGCTAAGTCACTTATATGAAACATCTAGACAAGGCAAAATATCGTACAGTGTCAGAAAACGCAAGTGGCTGCCTGAGACAGGGTGCTCCTGAGATGAGTTTCTACTTGCAGCAGTGAAGATGCTACGCAATCATGAGCTCTGAGCATGTTAAAAAGACCATGTAGCTGCACACTTCAGTGGGTAAACTTATGGTACCTAAATTATCCCAATAAAGAAGATTCTTAAAAAGCAGAAATATTAAATACAACTTTTTAGTTCAAGCCCTACAAGATCTGCCATGCCTCCCCAGACCTGGTGCAGACGCTCAGCCCGGCATTGTGGAGATGCTGGCCACACTGCTATGCATCTGTGCTCTGGACAGAAGCCACCTCTTGGTGCACAGCATCTACAGGGCCCACTCAGGCAGGGTCCTTGCTATCCTGGCAAACTTCCTTCCCTTCCAGTCACACAAAGGCCCATCCCTACCACCATGGGCTGGCCACAGCCACAGCCCAACAGCTGGCCTGGATGTCACAAGCCCTCATATGCCCAGAAGCCCTGTCCTTGCCCCCAAGCTCAGCACCGCAGTATCCCTGCAAAGTTTCCCCAGCCCTTTACCCAATTCCCTGCACTCTACACTGACTTGAACCTTACCACCACAGGGCCTGGGTCACTGCAGGTGACATGAGACAGATGCCAACACAGGACAAACACTGTGCAAACACCAGGTGCTAAGATTGCAGAAGTCCTTAACAGCAGATCCCTAGAGCTGAAAGCTAGTTCTCAGGGCAAGAAAATCAAAGTCAGGGGCCAGGGAGATGGCTCAGTGGAATAAGCGCTTCCTCAGCAAGCACAAGGGCCTGAGTTCAATTTCTGGTTCCGCCAAAAAAAACAAAAGAAAATCAAAGGTCAGCAGGGTCTGTGCCCTCTACCTGCAGCATGTGGAATCTGTGGCCTATGCTTCCCACCAAGGCCAGCAGCAGGAGACAGGCCACATATGCAGCGTACCCTTCCAAGCAGCCTGTGTATTCGAGGACCCAGAAGACACAGGTCCATGTACTTTGTCACTTACCCTCCGAGAGTCGCGATGGAAGCAGCAGGCCTCGTCTGCCCAGTTCTGCCAGTGCCAGACATCCACCATGCCACGCCTTGTCCGTCTCCTGAAAACTGAGACCAGAGTTCTAATATCAGCTCTTGATCCAAAATCCAGATTTAGGCAAGGAACACAAGCTGCGCTCTGAGCCCCAAGAAGAACCTCACTTCTTGCCTGAAGAAATAAAATGCCTTAATTCAACACCAAGATAGCCACCATGTCATGAAACTACCATGTCACAAAGATAGCTATCTCTTCAAACCTCCCTATGGCGTAAAGATCTGACAATCAAGCCCAGAGACAGTCTACTGCCTGTGTTACCTGACAGAGGCGCTGGTCACAATGCTTCAGCTACCCTATATGTTAGCCATAACCTGGGTCCATCACAAGAGATGACACCTCAAATCCAGTGTTTCACAGGGATCCTATCTAAGTCACACAATGACAACAAATGGGAAGCAGGAAGTCTCCTTTATTTATTTATTTTATTTTATTTTATTTTCATGTATTTGGTACAGGGTCTTACTATGCAGCTTGCACAAGTAAAGATCCTCCTGTTTTCAGCCTCCTCAGGGCTGAGATTACAGCCACCACCATTCCTGGTCTTGGTGGCCAGCTCATGTGTGCCTGGGGGCAAGGCCAGCACAGCATGTAGTGCCAGAGATGGAACCCCAGTCCCTGCACTTGCCTAAGCAGGTACTTAGTCTGCTGAGCTAAGTAGGTCCGGGAAGTCTCCTCTAAATGCCACCCCACATTTACTTGAGTCATCAAATTCACACTTAAAGAAATCAGAATGAAATAGCACTTGTACTTTTTTTTTTGCACTGTTTGAAGTACGGTTGTTTTTTTTCCCCCCCTGTAAGAGATAAGGCCTTCCTATTCTGATACACTGCTCCTGAATGCCTGTGCTCAAGCAATGCTTCTGCCTCAGGCTTCCAGAATGTTCAAATTATAGGCACAAGCCAATACACTCTTAATTAACATTTATAATGTGAATTAATCACATCAAAATAAAATTTTATAATAGCATCTCTGAAGTGGCTCAGAAGCTCTCTCCAGGGTGTGGCCTGTCATCATCATTAATGAGAATAACTGCTTCTCAGGGTGTGCCACACTTTTCCGCAAATATAAATATAAATACAAAAAAAAAAAAATTACAAGACTTTCACCAATTCTGATAACACTAATTTGGCAGCAGAGGCACATAGGAAACCACTAGGCTGCACCACCAGCAGCAGCACAAGGCTGCTGGGATGGGAGAGCACATAGCAGACACTAAGCTAAGACCTCCCTGAGCTGCAGACACCTCAGCGGGGTCCCTCCAACACAACTCTCTTGGGGTCACTGCAGGATGGTGCCAGGGGCTGAGCCCAAGGCCTTCACATGAAGCTCCGGGCCCAAGTCCCTTTTTATTTTTTGAGACAGGTGGGTACAACCATACCTAGCTCAAGTACAACTTTATTAATTTCTATATATTCTACTAAAAACCTGCCCAAAGGCAACAATTTCCAAAATTAATATCTGTACTTTATGTCCCTTTAGATCTTAACTATACTTAAAAGTGCTTCACATTTTTCATACGGATTAACAACAGTGAACTGAGTAGTAATGCCGTAATGACTCAAATATACAATAGCCAAGGTCTGTCATACCTATGCCCATTTCTAAACTAAATGTGTGTGCACCATGGTTCTCCTCCAAGCTGGCCTAAGAGTGAACCAGTCTTCAGATGCCAGGGACTGGTAGATAGCAGCCAAGTGCTGAATGAGAATGGCTACCTCAAACCCAAGCCCAGAGCAAGGCAGAAATACTCAGGGTCAGGGATTGAGGGCACGGCCCTAGAGGGGCCAAAAGGAGGCTGGAGGGCATGAGAGGCAGAAGGCTCTGCTTAGACCTGGCTGATGGCCCTGCCTGCACTATGCCCTGCGTGCTGCTCTGAGCTGAGGGAGGAGGGATCAAGGGCAAGAAGTCTACGCCAACCCTCAAAATGAAGGCACAAAAATGCGACTCACAAACCAAAATAACAAAACAGGCAAGAAGCGCTGGAAGATCAAAGTAGCCAGGCCACTATACAAGGCAGCAGAAGGAACACGGGGGGAGCAACACACAGCAGCATGCTGAGAGGCCCTGTGGAGAGCAGCTCCAAGAAAGGTGAGGTAAGACAATAATTCTAAAAACAGAAGGAAGCTAGGCATGGTGGTGCATGCCTATAATTCCAGCATTCAGGAAGCAGCGGCAGGATGATCACTGTGTGTTCAAGACCAGCCTGGACTATATCGTGAGTTCAAGTACTGGCTAGACTGCACAGTGAGACCCTATCTCAAAAAAACCCAAATAAACAAACAACAAAAACCCCAGTGGGAACATGCAGAACACCATAGGGAAGAAAGAGCAACAAAAGCAGCTAAGACGAATGGCCACTCCAACTGGGCAGTAAAGGGCGGCTGGAAGGTGAAGGACCCACCCCTGTTTGTAGCCCCACTCCCATAGCTCTGTTCTCTTGGAGAACAAGAAGGCCAGGTTGCCCATTCGCCAGGACCCAAAGAGCACAGGAAGAGGGCCACTTGGGCGAACTAGAGGGAATTCGAGGATGAGTGTAAAACAAGCCCACAGATCTCAAGAAGACTAATTCTGTTCTCTCCAGCCCACGCAATCCTTAAGGCAACCAGGGCAAGCAGCATGTGCTTTCACTCCATGCAGCATTATTCTGAAGAAGATGACCAGTATGTGACAGATCATTCCCTGTAGTCCAAGACTGTCACTGAGCTGCCTGAGGCTAAGTGGAGGAGAGACTGCTCCAGCAGGAGATGGCAGGGCTGCTAGCAGAGCGCCTCTGGTCACCAACATCACACTGAGCAACCAAAGTGCTGACAGCACACTTTCGAGATGTAGAGTCCCAGCTACACAGTGACAGGCCCAGACACAATGCCAGCTGGGAGGACCGGCAAAAAAGCAGGGCTCTGAACAATGAAGTGCCCCTTCTCAACCCCTACCTCTGACATGGAGACCCACACCAATGCCACAGGTGACAGCCCTGGGGGAGGTATCAGAACCAACACCCCTAGATGCATGGTTCAGACCTGTGGCCCAGGCTTCCACCCACACACATCACCATCCCTACCATCCAAAGAACTTACTGAGTGGCCAAATTTATACTTAAATTCATTAACATTCACTCCAACTTGAGTTAGGCCTCAGTCTCAGTAGCCACTTGGGGCAGATCCAGAACGTATCCCACCCACAGAAGCTCCATGGGACAGTATAGGCAGCCACCACGACCAGAAGGGAGATCTCAGAGCAGACCACTGCACACACACACAACTCGCATCATCATACTAGCGCTCAAGAGAAATAGAAGGCCCAGAGTCCCACTGAGAACACACTAAAAAGAAACGTAACCAGAACAGAGACAGGAGCCTCTACCATGTGCCAAGAGGGTAGATCCATGTAACATGATCTATGTAACAGGGACAGGTCCCTCTGCCATGGCCCAGGACAAGCACCCACCTGAGACAGTCCAATACAGATCCAACCACATCATCAGCCAGCTCTCGGGGAAGCCGCCCTGCTATCCTGCCGATTCTGGGGAGAAAAGTGACAGCAGTCAGGCCAGCAGCATGGTACAGGACACATCCTATAATGGCCAAGACAGGAGGAAAACCCCACTCACTATGGTCTACCACCATCATTCACCATGATAGAGACAGGCGTGACACGTGGGCACAGGAATGCTGCAGGCCATCACCAACGCCCAACAGCAGTGGGCACATGCTGAGTGCTTCCACCGGGCCCCTCCCCAGCTAGGCTTCCCACTCCCAGATACTGGCCTGGCAGGGAGGCCAAGTTTGGAGACCTGCAGAAGGGTTGTCTCCACCCCAGCGTGGAGGCCCACCCTCAACTGCCAATACTGAGTGCAGAAGAAGAAGGAGCCCCTGACCATGGGCCAGCTTCCAAAACAGGGAGACTAGGGAACCCACAGACCACCTGTCAGCCCCTCATTTTCTCCAAAAGACACCCACTCCACATGGACCCTATCTCTCCACAGCCCAACACCCCCAGGGAGTCAAAACTTCATTCTCACTAATCATCTTAAAAGTTTAAAAACTTACTAAGATATTTGTTGCTAACAAGCCCCATATAAAGATTTTCATGGATGAAGGGGTCACCCCAGCCCCACCATCCACTCCCCAGCACCTACCCTTTGGCTGCAGACCAGCGCACCACCGTGTCTCTGTCCTTTAGCCCACCCAGTAGTTGCTCTGCAAGAGGGGAACACAGCCATCAGTCAAAGCAAGTCATTATATTCTGAAAATGCTCCCTACACCACACCAACAAATATCCTGGAGCAAGCTATACTGAAAATCTTAATCTTAAATAAGAAAACAAGAAAAGAACAGCACTGTCCCTGTGTTTTTTTAACCCAGAAAGCCCATTTTCACCACTGCCCCTAACACACAGATCGGCCCAGCTGAGGGCCACCAAAGTGGCCTCCACAGGGGAAGGTCAAGGGCCAGAGCCTTCTAAGCCAAATAAGGGTGGCCATGGGTGCTGGGCTGGCTGAGTAGGCTGCCTGAGGGAACCATATGCCAGGCTCCATGAAGAGCAGCCCCCCACCCAAAGGCTGGTAGGAGGCAGTCTGACATCAACAGGGCCCAAACTTGGCCAGAGGGCCACAGGCAGCCCCAGGCCAACCTGACCTTGAGAAACAGGGATAGAAGGAACTCAGCAGGAGTGTCTGGGCAGTCAGAGGGCACTCTGCTGCACAGTGGCGTGCCAAGTGGCTTTAAGAGGCAAGGCATGCACTAGGAGCCACATCACAGCATCTAGGAAAGGGAAGTATAACGCCTCAGGGTGAAGGGAAGGACAAGGCAAGAAGAGATGCAACACTGTGCAGAGCTGCCATCGTGGCAAAGGCAGGCCGCATACTGCAGGTGCAGACAACACTGGGGAGAATTCACCCCCAAGAAGGCCAAGTGGATATAAGCAGAGGAGACACAGCGCCTGGCCCTGGCCCATCCAGCTAGGAAAGGGCAGGACAGGGGTCCCCATAAAGAAGGAAAAAAAGGGGGACAGGAGGGAAAGTGGCAAGAGACACCAAGATCAGCCTTCAAAAGAGGTATAAAGCCTCCATGGTGATGACAGGCAGTAAGTCAAAACCTCTACAAAGATGGGGTGGAGAGTTTTGAGATGCCTCCAGGAAACTGTGGGTAACAGGCTGGGTAAGGACTGGGCATCTGAACCTGAGTACCATTCCTCAGTGGGATTCTGCTTTCCCAGAGATACGCAGGGTGAGGGGACTACAGGAAGGGAGAGAACAGTGTTTTTGCACTCGCAACAGGTTCAGCGTGAGATGATGCAGGCACCAGGAAGGAAAGGGTGGGTATCACAAAGGGGTGGCCCAGGGAGATGTGAAGGTATGACATGTGCAGGAGGCCTGATGCTGCCCACATACCTATGACGCTCTCTACCCCTTCTGGGACATCATAGTCCTCATCTCCATCAGATGTCGCAATAGGCAGCTTCAACTCACTTGGAGCCAGGGGGCAGAGCTGCAGGTTAGCAGCCAAGGATCGGGAACCACGCTGGTACCTGTGTAGATTATAACACACTCAGATGGGCAGCACAGTTAGAACCTGTGAGCCAACATCCTGGAGATGAAGCCAGCGTCCTTCTGCACCGTAAAAGGGCCTATGATGATTCCATGTGCTTCCCAGAACAGGAGAAGGAGACTGAAACACCATCATCAGCACCAATGCAGAAAGCCATGGACATAGACACAGTCTGAGTGCAGCCAGCCTTGCCACTTAGCCAAGCCACATTGTGGAGGATGAGGACAGGGCCCTGCACCAACTGCACAGGTGTAAGTGCAGCCTCATCCCACTTACATCAGGTTAGGTGGCCCCTCCTAGTCACGTGGCCCCTTCTCACCTTTGGCCATGACTCATCTGTGGCCAGGTCCTGCCCCTGCACACATGGAAAGCCTGAATACACAGCAGTCCAGCTTTCACCCACCCAGTGGGGCTGGTATTCCCTCCCAGATGTACATGTAGGGCCCCACTGCACACCCACATAGTCACACAACTCCACACAGCCTCTGTAAGGTGGGAGAGCCACTGAGAATACATGGACCACAGGCACAACTGGGTCAGCAATGCCACTGCCCCCCTGAGGAAAGCAGCTGCCCACAGCAGTCATGACACTACTTTGGTGTATCTGGGTGGAATGGACAGCACAGCTGTCCCATCAGCAAGCCTAATAGCAGGACTTGTCCAATCAGCTGGGGACTTGAGTAAAACTAAGACTGACTCTCTGGACAGGAAGAGGGAGTCCTCCCACCTGCTGGGCCTAAGATGGACATCTGCAGCCTGCCGCACCACTGCAGACCTCGAGGCTTGCCCGCCTCCATGGCCACAGCAGCTCTTCATGAAGCATGTATGTGTGTCCCTGTGTGCACATCATGCTCATCTACTTCCCTGGAGCACCCTCTCTAGCACTGGGCCATTTTCCATGGCAGTCTGGAAGCCAGGCATTAACAATCTATCTAATAAACCATTCCTTATGGAGGGGCAACATATTCAATACCCAAAGGTGTTTCAGTAACATGTCACTAAACTACAACATAGTTCCCCAGAATTGCCATAACTTGAAACAAAGAGCAGATGAATTCAGTCCAATCCTTCTCACAACACTACTTGATTTTTTTTTTTAAGGTTTCGATTGTACTTTATTTCTTCAATAGGTCATATTTTAGTGGATACACAGCACTTTCACTTGGCATCAATTATGATTTCATTTAGAAATAATTTAGCTGTATCATCTTAGGTGGCCTGATTACTGATCTCTCCATTCCTCGGGGGTGACTCTGCCAACACGGGAAAGGTTCCATTCTATTCCAATTTGTGTTGCTGTATAGGTCCATGCAGTAGTACAGAATGTGGCTCCACTAACTAATATAGCATTACCATATTTGTCATAGCAATCAGGTGTACGTTTCTGGTGGCTCTGCCTTGTTACCATTTGTTGAATGCTCCAAACTGGAAAACGACCTTATGCATTTTTGGCCAAGGGAAACATCAAGGAGTTGAAGTTGAAACTGTAGTTACTGCAGCTGCCAGCTTGGTGCAAATTACTTCCAGATACCCTTGCCAACACTACTTGAAATAAAATAGAAGGCTACAAAGAGCACAGCACCCCACGAACATGAGAGAAGTGGGTATCAACAGCAGCCACTCAATACTAATCTGCTGATGAAAGCAAGCACCTACAGCATGAACATCTCCAACAAGCAAATGTGTGTCATTTCTCCAATAAACCTGAAAAGTGAGCTTGGTTTTCTCTGAGAGCACACTGATGGGAAAGAACCACCCCCGACTGCAGTCCTAACCAGCAACACTGGGCTGCATCAGAGCAGCACCTCCACTGAAGGCAAGACCAGGTTCCTTCCCCAGGTTCCTTCCTCCCTCTCAGCCTCAGGAGACACAGCAAGGAAGTACCCAAAGCAAAAATACTCCTTGCAAAACTAGACACACTTAAAAAAAAACACTTAAAGTAGGGGCCCGGAGATGGCTCAGTGGAATAAGCACTTCCTTGGCAAGTGCAAGAGCCTGAGTTCAATCCCCGGTTCCATGTTAAAAAAAAAAAAAAAAAAAAAAAAACTTAAAGAAATTAAAGAAGTAAATGAAGAAGACACCATCACACATCAGCCCAAGCACTGTGAGCACCCAAGACCAGTGCCACCAGCACCTACCCACCTCCAGGCAGCTACCTTTGGCTTCAGGAAGGTCAGCCCCAGCCGCTGCGCCAGCTTTACAGCCAGCTTTCGCAGCAGGGTCTGGTTGCTCTCAGGAAGCCTGCAGCTGTCCAGGCATTGCAGCACAACAGTAGCTGTAGAGAAAGCACATGGCTCAGCATGATGGTAAGACACCCCCACTCCCCTTACATCTTCAGCTAATGCCTGCTGCCCTGAGGTCCCACAGGCCCAGGGCAGGTGACAATCACCCTAAGCCCTGACCCCAAAACTCCTCTCCCCAGGTCGTCAGCCACGAAGGAGCAGCTAGAGTGCAGCCAGCCAATTTCCTCACCAGGCAGTGCCCACTAGAGAGGCCCAGAGCACTGGAGCCATTCTACAGCAGCTGTCATCATTTGTGAGTAGATGGTACCTCCAAGCTGGTGGAATCTAGACTATGTGATGGTGGAATTGATTTCTGGTACAATGCTAGAATCAAGGGCACTAAGATTAAGGGTATGAGAGCTACCCAACCTGCATAGCTTGGATAAGACATAAGGGATAGAAAGAGCTATGATTGTCCTTTGTTTGCTTTGCTACCTTCTGCCCACCATGGACTGCTTCTTCTCTGTGATGCCTGTCTGCCATGTGCCACTATACCTCAGAACCAGCTGTGGACTGAAGCCTTTATAAACTGTAAGCCAAAAAAATCTCTGCTCCCTTAACCTGTGGGTGTTGGGTATTTTGTGTCAGCAATGAGAACAGTAAGATGGTGGCAGTCATGAAGGCCTGAGGGACAGGGATAGTCCTGCAGTGGGCTTGGACTTCTGAGCACACTGTATCTGCCAAGGCACTTAGCAGCAGGTAGGGATGATAACCAAGGTGATCTAGATACTGGGTCCAAAGCAGTAATTGTGGCAGGGGTCTCACACAGGAGATGGGCCAGGACCCAGGCTGCACAGATGGCTGGGGGAAAGTAAAGAGAGAAGAATGCCAGGACAGCAGCCCATGGAGAGAAGAGAACTTGGGATGGGAATGAGGACTCAACTTTAGAGATGTGCTTAAGGGAAACAGGTGAGACTGACCAACTGCATGAGAAAGCAGAGGACAGAACAGCTGGAACAGAGCCTGGATGAGGTAAGTAAGAAGGAAAAGGTGAGGGGGTGACAGGAGGGGGGAAAGGTACAGGGAAGAGGGACTGATGACAAAGGAACAGAAAAGGTGACTGGGGCTGTGACAGGGGAATAAAGATTCCCAGGAAGTCTAAGGCAACTTTAGGGCCACACCTGCCAAGACCAGGTCCCACCAAGGTGGAGGGAGACAGGGCAGTCAGGACCCAGCAACAGCACAAGACCCCAAGAAGCCTTGCTTTTCAAATGACTGGGAGAGTTCACCAAATATCCCATAATTAAACACAAAACCAAGAGCCATTGCTATGGTAGTGCCCCCACACACCACCTAAGATTCTCACACCACAGATAAAAGGTCAAGTAGCCATTCTTGTCACACATAAACAGGACTCAAAAGTAAGCCTTACCGTAGGGGAGACAGTCTTCACGTTTCCCATGTTTAAATATTTGTGCCTGAGAAAAAAGTTTTTTGAAATGTAAGTACATCTAAAAATTTAAAATACAAACAGAAGTTATCAGAACACTTCAATGCATCTTTCAGAATCTTTACTTAGAATAGTCAGGAGGCAAGCTGCTGTAGATAACAAAGAAGAGTTAAAGAGATAGGAACAAAGTCTCCTGACAACTAGGTACACAGAGTCCAGCGCCCTCAGGGGCTTGGCTCTAATCTGCAGTGTGTGCAGAGTGAACCAGCCCACAAGGAGAGAGAGAAGACTTGGTGGGTTCAGATTATCAGCACAGGAGTAAAGGTATCACAGGAGCCAGCACAGTGGCACACACAGGAGACTGAGGCAGTCTTATGTGCTCAGCAAAACAAAAGGAGCTGGGGATGTAGCTCAGTGGTAGAGCATTTGCCTACCATGAACAAGGCCCGGGTTTGATGGCCAGCACCAAAAAAGAAAAAGATCATTAGCCATACTTAGCCACCAAAAGCAGTCAGGAACCTAAGCATTCCTCCTCTGAGTTTCACCAGTGGAAGTACTGTCTCCTCCACTTGCTCCTAGTACTTCCAGCCTGTATTCCATGACTCTTGACACCCCCACACATGCAGTACTGTGGGTGAACCCAGAGTCCATCAACCAAGGAAGAATATTCACGGAAACTAATTTCAGCAAGAACCTTTAACTCTTGAAATCTTAATCCACTTTTGAGGTCAGGATAACAAATGTAGTAAGAACTAAGAACATCCACAGAAGGACTAGCAAAATTTTTGTCCTTCGGATAACAGTTTTTAGATGGCAAAGTGGTTAACTGTGTCTATGTTAGGTCTTCTGACTCTGCACATAATCTCTTACATAAACACATACATGAGCCCAAATGCAAACCCCAGGTCCTGAAGGTCCAATCTGGACAATCCCACTGAGAAGTTAGCTAGACATCCGGTACCCGACAGCCACACAGCCCCAGAAGAGGTCCTCAGAACAGGCAACCCAGCAAGTACATCCTGGCCCAAAGGCTGGGGCACATCATGCCACACAAATGCCCTGGAAAAGCTCACAAGGAGTCCTGGGGAATGCACTGTGCCAGAGCCCTAAAGCAGGTGGCATGCCGTCCTCCACTTGCAAGGATAGTACCCTGGCTGTGTCAGCATCTCCTGACCTGGAATCACTCAGTGAAAACATCTGCCCCTGCTGACACTGAGCCCCTCCACAAAGGTGCGGCAACCCCTCGCTCCATCCACCTCCTCCTCCCCACCAGCTCAACCCAAACTCTGACTTGCCCATTCCAGATGATGCTCAATCAGTACACTTCAACCTAACACCTGGAGTAGCCCAATGTCACAAACACAGAAGGGGCGCATGTGGGGCTTGGGCCTATAAGGGTCACCTGGAGCCCCTTAGTTCTTTCTAATGAATGTGCAAGGTGTCTTATCAAAGGACCTAAGGGGAAAGGATGGGTCAGCAAAGAGCCTGAAGCACCCACAGTGAACCCCAGAGCTCTCCATCTTCTCACCCACTCCCCCACCCCAGCCTATGTAGCCACTGGGAGGAAAGGTAGCACCTGACCTCCACTCGTCTCCTCTGCCTTGATCTCTGAGCTGGTCAGAGGCCAGGACAGGGACAGAATGGATAGCCTGGCAACACCCAGCCAATCAACCACCATTCAAGACAGGCCATCCACACCACACCACCCACAACCTACCAGGCAGGATATGCCAAACTGCTGGGTTTGCCTGTATAAACTCAGTTCAAACCCAGATATGGAGTTCACAGGCATGAGCACAGAGATCAGACACTTCCCACTTTAAAACTAAAAGTCAGGCTTCTCTGGAATAATTCACTTCTGGCTACAAACTGTTCCACATCAATCACATGTCAAAAAACCTCTCCTGCTGCAGCCTCCAGCTAGTAGAGCCAAGGGGCCCCCACCGCCTCCCACCCTGGAGCACCTTCACACTGCTTGGGGCTGATATCTTCTAGACCTGTAGCAATCAGTGCACCCTGGGTAACAGTCCGTTCCCCTTAGGTCTTCACTGCCCTCACCCCCATTCTCGGTCACCAGCAGGACAGGGCCAAAGCCATCTCAAATGAAAGCTTATGACTCCAAGACTGAGATGAGCTACAGTACCTGTCACCAAAACAAGAAAACATTGTGAGGTCATGGATTTTCATAAAAACCATCCAATCACCTTTCACAAGTAATACTAAATATTCCTAGAATAAATAAAAATACAAATAGTCTAAGGGCCAGTGAGATAGCTCAGCAGACTAAGTGCCTGCTTAGGCAAGTACAAGGACTGGAGTTCGATCCCCAGCACCACATGCAGTGCCACCCCCAACTCCCAGTTGTGCTGAGCTGGCCACAGACCAGGTGTGGCGTGGTGGCACAGGCCTATAACACCAATACTGGGGAGGCTGAAAAAAGGAGGTTCACTAGGAGCCTGAGCTGAGTAGTGAGACTCTACCAACCAAATAAAAAATAAATAAATAGTCTCATAGTTCAATGGTCTACATAAATTTTGTTGAATTTTCCAGAATTGGTGGTACTCTCCCTGCTGAGCACCATTCTGCCCCAAACCCTGTGCCCACTCAGGACAGCCAAGCACACAGGTCCTGAGTCTCATCTAAGAACACAGAGATTCATACCACAGAACTGAAAGCATGGGCATATGTCCTCCTCCAGAAATCAGCACTGCTAGTATGTGGAAAACAACAACATTCCCAGGCTTTAAACAGAAGTCCTAGCGATGGTATAGTGACTTTATAGAATGTGTGCTAAAGAACTTAGCTGCAATTTGATGATTTCAAGTAAAATGGTTGACAACTCTGAACATAGTGGTGCACACCTATAATCCCAGCTACTGATTAAGGCAGGAGGATTGAGTTTGAGGTCAGCCTGGACAATAAGAAACCATGTTTCAAAAGAAAAATAACTGGGGAGACAGAGCTCAGTGGTAGAATACTTGACATGATCCACAATGCCCTAGGTTCAATTCCTGGTTAAAGGGGGGGGGTATGTAATGACAACACAAATATAGGCATATATAAAAGCAGGACCTGTAATCCCAGCACTCAGGAGGCTGAGGCAGGAGGATTGTTGTGAGTTCGAGACCAGCCTGAGCTACAAAGTGAGCTTAAGGCCAGCCTGAACTGCATAGTGAGACCCTGTCTCAAAAAGACAAAAAAAAAAAAAAAAAAAAAAAAAAAAAAAAAAAAAAAAAAAAAAAAAAAAAAAAAAAAAAAAAAAAAAAAAAA
>PVKA01002512.1:49146-123872 GCA_004027165.1 Ctenomys sociabilis | reverse complement strand
TGTGCGTGTGTGCGTGTGTGTGTGCGTGTGTGTGTGTGTGCACGTGCATATCCTGCAAAGGACTGCTGTGGCAAAGCTGGAGAAACACTCGGTACTTCCGACATGCTTAGAATGACAAGAATGGAAAAGCAACTCTGAATTAGATTTCCTCTTCCAAAGCCAGGAAATGTGGTTCAACCCTGGAAGCATTTCAATCTGAAGGCATAGAGTAGGAAGAAAATTACTATTGTACTTTCAGGTAAGAAAAGTGAAGTTAGGCAAGGGCTGTCACTGAATCAAAACAGACCCATACATTTAAGTGGTTCTCTTTCTGGTGCTAAGTGTGCATGATCTGGCAGTTAATACTGATGATGACAAACACTTCGTAGCACTCGGTATGTGCTCTGCGCCACACCAAGTGCTTTCTGCAGTTCAGCCTAAGGAGTCATTGTTTTGATTTCACGGAAGAGGAGCCTGTAGGATCTAGTAGATACTCAATAAAAATTATATAAATCAAATTAATAAGTCAAATTCTCAATTTCTTTTTGCTTTTCATAATAACTTATTCTCTCCTACTGCTGAACTTATTTTATAATTTGTTTTTCAAATTTGTTCTTCAAAACCAGCAGAGTCATTTCTAGGAAGATTGAGAAGAACAGAACATTCTGATTAATATAATTATACTCTAAATTAAATCAATTGCTCAAAACCAGCTTGGATTTGTGGACAATCACAAAAGGCCATGACCCCAGAATCCACCTCTCTTACGAGGGTTGTTTGCCTGTGCCAGAAACATGACTAAGGAAACACATTTCTGTCTTCCAGAAAGAGCAATAATGGGTCCTGAGCTCATGGCTGAAACAAAGGTATCTTACAGTAAAACACGTGCAACTGCTGTTCTTGTAGATTTAAGACAGCTAAATGTCGATAATTTTATATGGCTCAATTTTGTAGATTCTGCCACATTTTATTGCAGCATGACTAAAGAATTCAATTTTTTTTAACAAGTCATAAAGGAGATGGGGATACTTACTGTACTGTAACTGAGAAGGTATTATTTCATGGTATACTTGCCACAGTAAATTGTGTTAAATTTTAATACACTTTTGCTTTTTTTATTCATTTATTTCTTTTCTAATGGATCTATTTTTTTCATTTATGTATTTGGTACAGAGTCTCACTATGCAGCTCAGACTTGTAGCAATCCTGTTTTCAGGCTCCCCAGCACTGGGATTATAGGAGTGTACCACCATGCCCGGTCTCAGTCTCTAGCTCAGCATACTCCAGGGGCGGGGCTGGCACAGCATACAGGACTGGGGATTGAACCCTGGTCCCTGTGCTTTCCAAAGCAGGTGCTTAGTCTACTGAGCTATCTTGATGGCCCTCATTTATTTCTTTTTTAAAAACCCTGTGTTTATGCACCGATTTTAATTTTATGTGGACATAGGATATTCTTTCATATGTATTCCCGAGTCCTCTCACTGTTCATCTTAGAAGGGTATTTAGTATTGTAATGGTAACATGCTTCTTCTAGTGCCAAACACTTTCTAGCTTATCCATTATATAGATGCCTTTTTCACAACACTTTTCCAGAAGTCATGTAGTATTCTACTATAAGATGTGGCATTTCTTTTGGATTAGTTTTGAGGGAAATGAAAGCCCCTGCTAAACTATGGAGGAAACAACTTTCTGACTAAAAGAAAATCATTTATGCTCATATCCTAGAACTACTCATAAACTGTTAAACATGACCTCTTAATGTAGATGAAAGCATGTGATATCATGAAGGTCTGTACCTGATTTATTCACTCTAAGCCTGAATTATTATGACTGAGTAGTGGAAGTGTGGGGATTGAAGTCTTGGTGTGTGGCTTACTCCAACCTCGTCTATACATATGGTATATATATTGTTGGGAACCATGGGTCAAATGTGTGAGAACAGGACTAGGCCTCAGTGCCTAGAGCAATCAAGCTACCTGTGGAATAAACATTGTGTCTGGTGAATGTCGTTTATTAGTTACTAGGCTCCTTGGTGGTACTAACTCTGCGAAGGTATATATAAACATCCGTTTTCTTTTCTGCTCCTGGTTTCATCTTGCCAACCAGGCAGACCAGCCACCACCTAGCCCTGTTTTTGTCGTCTTGTCTATCTTTTTCCCATTCCTGCTGCCATTTCTCACCAAGTAAATGGATCACACTGAGACCAAGAGAGCTCTTATTTTTTATGTACTTATTTTTTCAGCATAGGTGATGAACTCAGGGCCTTCTCCCTGGGCTTTGTCCTAAGATAGGCTTTTACAATTTCCTTATTTGTTTTTATTTTTTATTTTGAGACAATGTCTCTCTAAGTTCACTAAATTGCTCAGGCTAGGCTTGAACTTTTGATCCTTCTGCCTCTATCTCCCAGAGTGTAGATATTATAGGCATGAACCACCAAAGCTCAGCTGTAGTTGTATATTTCTAGGTACTTCATCATTCTCATAATCGACAAATTCTGGAAAGGTAGTATTAGTAAAATGAATGGTTTTTGTGAAATATTTTGCAGTGTTACTTACCCATAGCAAAAAATAATCAGAAAATTATGCTTGTTACAAGGTTAGTAAGCAGAATGGCCCCAGTACCCATGCATGAATCAATCCTGCAGGGCAAACATACATTGAGTGCTGATTCTGTCTAAAGCAAAAGTCAACCACAGGCAGCATCCATCCCAAACCAGTGCAGGGAGCAGAGAAGGGCTGTCATCCTCACTGACGCCGAAGAATACAACCATGCTACTCTCAGTTCTGGAATTCCCCCGGCTTTGCTCCTGTGCTCTGTCACAGCAGGAATTGGGCCAAGTCAAGTCTTGCTTGGGTTAGTTTTCCATTTGCACATGCAGTTCCCATTCCTCCATGAACCGCAGGAGATAATTTCCATCCTCTGCTGGCTTGTCTGGCACCTGAGCCTCATAGAGTCTGGACAACAGTCCTTCCTCTGCAAGACTGCCAGACTCATGACACTCACTGCCCTTGGCATCCTGGTCAACGCCAGGCAAGGAAGGGATACACAGCTTGCCAGTCTGCGGGTCCCAGTTGACCAGTGTCATCCACAGTTCCTCCTCTAGCCTCTCTGAGACCAAGTGTCCCTGTGACAGGTGGTATAAGTCACTGAGCCGAGGCGCACATGAACACAACGATGTTGGTGGGTCCAAGCTTGGCAAAGATGCCTGCTGATGAAGTGATTTTCCTGGCCTGGATGTCACCGCTGGCATGCTGAACTGATGACCTTCAGGCCCCTCCTGAAGGTCAGCCCTTACATCACACTCATACTCCGCTGCAGCTTTGCCCACAGCGGTGCTGCTGCTGAGACATTCTTGCTGGGCCATGGAAGGACCAGTGGTGTTTTCCCCAGAGTCACAGAAAATTCCAGCCAAATGTGGGGCATACCCCAAGTGTCCCCCCTGCACTGCCTCTGCGTGAGGATCCGGGACCCAGAAGGGCTCAGGGTCACTGGGTTCGGATTCATCACTGCTTTTGTCCAGTGCTCTCATATCCTTCTGAGGAGTTTTAGTATCATCCAAAATATTGAGGGTGATAAAATTAATCATGATTTTTTCAGCTGGCACAAAGAATCTTTTGTCAAACTCATTTCCATAAATCAAAATCTATAAAGAGAGAAGAGAATGTTTTTCACCTTTGCACTTTTAAAAGATGCTAAAAACAGCTGTTAAATAGAACTTGTTGCATCATCTGGAGTTTTGAACAATCTACTCTTACTAACTCATGAAGGTGAAAGCTATGCTTGGAACAGACAGCAAACGTTCCTGTCTGGGAGTAAGGAGCAAAGGACACATAGACTGTTTGTGGCTCACTGTGGGTATTGACCCACTTTGAGGCTGGGGTATGGCTGGCCTTCTTCCACATGCATGAAGGATTACAACTGAGTTGCTCCATTAAGTGAGTATTTTTAATTCTCAAAAGTAAGAATGTGGCCACATAAACAGTAGCAAATACTGAGATATGGTTTATGAAACTGCTTTGTTTATGGCTTACTAGGTACTTATTAATCTGCTGTCTCTATCTGGGCTATTGGCCCTTTTCTTGGCTACATTTTGGACATGAAATATGGATGGACAGGAAAACTGGTGTCAAGAGGGGGACAAGCTCTTCTGTAGAGATGATCCCCCCTTGCACTAATCATGCTAGAATAAGGCCAAGAAGGGACATTTTCTGGAAAATTCAAGCTAGACAGAGAAACTCTAAATCATGTCAAGGCAGTTCATCTGAGATTAAAAATTTGGCATGCACACATGGAAGAGCCTGTTCATTAAGAAAGCATCAGTCAGCGTGTTACAGCCTGCGTTGTACCATGTGATGATTTAATTTAACTTACAATAGGACGATCAGCCTCATCTCCTATAGATTATAGATTAAAAAGTTCATGTGTGGTGAATTCAGCTCCCTGTGCAAATAAGGAACTAGCTCTGACATCAGAATGGCAGCAGAGGAACAGAAAAATCACTCAAGTGAAACTAAGAGGGACAGATATATGTACTGTGAATGCATCTCCTATTAATTGTCAAAGAAATAATTTTCAATGTTAAAAATTTCTGCCCAATCCTTATCAGGAATTGGACAGGTTAAAAGTCTGATGCGTTTCTCACATCCACTTCCTTGGGTCTTGCTTTTTCTGCCTTCAGAAAGTATCCTAGCTCTTATCTTCACAGTCAAGCTCTAGTGCAAAAACTGATTCCTACAGATGGTTTCCAAGCTTGCCTTTAGAGAGCCAGGGACACCATGGTGGGACAAAAGACTGGCACAGCCAAATAAACCCCTGCATGCCGTACCCTACTCCCCTTTTCAGCACGCATGTGGTTTCTCTCCCTTTGTCCCCCCTTCTCAACTGACCATCATGAGATTATATAAAAGCACAGAGGCAGAATATTTACATGGAAGGAGGGCACAGTTTCCAAGGAAAACCCTAAATAAACCTGGCTTCACTTGCCTTTAGTAAATCTAAAAATTACTAAATTTGGAATTCGTACAGCTGGGTAATACATGATTAGTTTTCCACCAGCTCTGCTGTAAAGAACACCTCTGACGTGTGGGTTTTAATAGTTACCTAGGTTACTTGTTGGGACCTGAGGGCCCCTTCTGCAGGGAACATTCCCTCTTCATGTCAGCCTACAGATACCTAATTGGTGACTGAGGCGGGATCAAAGGCTCGGCAGCTCTGTCTTCACTGTGTCTGCTCACTCTGCTGTCTTAACCTGTGCATCAGACGCTACTCTGCATGTAGATTTATTGATCGTTTAAAAATGTTATGTCCAAGGTCATCATGTAGGATCAATTTGGCCTCCCCTACTACCCATTGAAGTTGGCATGTGCTTTCTTTCCCATTCTATCTTTTTTCTACCCTTAGCCTTGTATGCCTTTTGGCAGTCCTGCCATAATGCACACCACACCAGGCTGGGATGTTTTACTCAGGATGTTGCTCTCAGCTACATAAAAATTCAGCAGCCAAATAGAAAAAACCTTTCCAAATGATGTTCCTGGTCACTGGAAACTTACTGGATGTTACCTACCCCAACAAATCATTAGAAGCTTGCTCTTTGGTCTCTCTTGATCAATGTTGACTCCATGAAACAGGAGGCCCAATTCAGCTGGAGTACCCCTTCCCTCCATAAAAATCCTTCCCTCATTTCAGTCTTGGCTGAATCCAATGGTCTTGTCTGGTATCACCTGTGTCCTCAGAGTCTCCAGGGTTTGGTTTCCTATCATTTTTTGTGCATTAGTTTCAATTTCGAGTCTCTAACTAGGTTTTACTTGCAGAAGGGCAGGGATTATGACTTAACTTGTCTGTGCACCTCAGGACTTTGCCTGATCCAGGATTAAACATAAAAAATTTTCAAAGCTAAGGAATCTTTCTTTATCTTTGGTCATGTTTGTGAGCTAATCTAGTACAGAATTTTAGAAAAATTATCAACTAACTTTAAATCCACTTTACCCTTAGATGGAACACTATGGGACACTAGAATACAGATGGAACTGTATTCTAGTTCTAGAATACAGTGCGTATAAACAGCTATTTCCAGCACACCACAAACTCACCAAATTTTCTGGGTGTTTCTCTTTGCCAACATGGATGTACCGATAGATGGAGTAGCCAATCACAGAAAATAGAAACACGGTCACAGATGTGGGCAAAACATACCAGAAAATGATTTTAACTTTCAATGCCGAGGTTGGATCTGTTACAAAAAAAGGGGGGTGGGTGAGAAAGGATTGAAGAGTTGAAATCTCTGAGGTGGAAAAATATTGGTAACATTTAGATCACCTACCATACCTTCAGGGACACAGTTTACACAAATGTACATTGAGAAGCTTGGGCAAAGTATTGTAAGGGCCTCAGTATTCTGAACTTTTCTGGACTAACCACACAGTAAAGATACATAAAGATCAAACTAGGCAGACTTTTCAACACTTTCTGTCTGGCTTTGAGATTCATACTTGATTATGTATTTGAAAGTAAAGGGCTTGATATCTGAATAACTCACAGCTCTTCAAACCGAACCATAATGCTTTCTGTGCCTACTGTTTCCTAGCACTCATTTGGCTCAATCTTCTCCATGCGTTCAGCAGTGGACACACTGTGTGATGTCCCCATTGCGGTGACCAACAGAACTGCACTGGTGTTGGGAGGCCAGATTTGCCAGCAGGGCTGGAGTCCGGGGAGGCGGCTGAGCAGCAGGGTGCTGCGGTCGGCGACTGTGCCCTCTAGGACCTGCAGCGCCGCAGCCTCACAGGAGTGCAAGATGGATGAAGAGACCCGTGAAGGGTCAGAAGGAAAGGCCCCATCCCCCTGTGTGGAGCTGATGACACACTGTCAGCTCCTGTGCTGCACCTGAAAGTGGGGAACATTAATTTTATGTGCCAATAAATGACACACGCCTGGGCTGCAGTACCAGTATGTATGTGGAAAAACCTTATTCTGCCTGCTCTTCTGGAGGCATTTTTTTTAGATGAAATTAACATACAAATCACTAGATTTTGAGTAAAGCAAATTATCCTTTGTAATGTGGATAGGTTTTATTCAATCAATAAATTCCATTAATTAAAAAAAGGAATGATTCTATAGAAGAGAGAATTCTGTCAAAAGATTGCATTGGACATGAACTGTGACATCAGTTCCCTGCTGAATCCAGCCTGCTGCCTGCCATTCAAATTTTACAGTTGCCAGCTGATGCAACTCCTTAGAATTTCCTGTCTGTCATATGTCTGTCTGTCTGTCTATTACTTCTGCCATTTAATTACTTCTGCCTCTATGGAGAATTCTGAGCAACACAGCAGCAGGGAAAGGACACAAATGACAGGGCTTTATTAGTGTGCCCTTCCACACTAATAAAACATGCAAGCATGTCTGGGGAACACTAATCCACCTGAACACTGGATGCCCTCGAGGCCTGGGTCCGAGTGAAAGCTGTGGTCAGTCACTCTCCTGATAATTGCTGGGGTAGAGATAGGAAACATGTGTCACAGGTGATGGGGGTGGCCAGCAGTGGTCAGTGGGAGAGGCCACCATGGAGATCCAGGTGCAGCCTCTTCTACCCAAAAGGTCCCCAGAGAGCATGCTTGTTGTCAGGGTGCACACAGCACCTGCCAGGGCTTCAGTGTGGATGCTGCAGGTACGTGAACACCACCTGCTTGCTGTAGGCTGCAGCTCAGCCCAGGTTTCTTACTAACAAATCCCTCACGCTGGGCTGCACCTGTGCTGTCCAAGAAGAGCCATCATCCTAGGCACCAGTGTCCTGGCACATTTACTAAATAAACCTAGTAAGTTGTGTCTGTATCTCAGGGGTTAGGATACTGTAGATAGCAGAAACACATTCCAAGGAAGAGATAATACTGATTTTTTAGAAAGCGGCAGTGTCAAAGCATGGTATCTTCAGGCCAGACTTGGTGATGTAGGCCTGTAATGTCAGAATTCTCAGAAGCCAAGGCAAGAAGATTGCCAAATTTGAGCCCAGCCTGGGTAACTGAGTGACTCAGCAAGAAACTGTTTCAAACAAATTAGCAAAGTGTTGGAGCTGTAGCTCAGTACAAAGGCCCTGGGCTTAATCCCTGGTAGTGACAGAAAAAGCCATCTCTGGTGATTTAACAGCTGGGTTATCATAGGGAAGTTCAGAACCAGAAATGAAACTCTGTTATTTTGTTCCTTTTCCCCCAAGCATGGGAAACTGGGCTCCATCTGTGATTTGGGAAGTATTTAATTTAATCTGTGCTTTAGTTGCTTTAGCTCTGCCAACTGAGTAAATGATTTTCACTGGAAATTTATTCCTACCACTTGGCACCGATCAAGCTGTTAGTAAACACAATCCTTTCTCCAAACACAAAATGATTTCTTCAGTCTGCTTTGTTTTGTTTTTTGCTTGCTTGGCATTTCAGTTTTATCTGTAGTATGGAAGGGGATCCTTCATATTAAAGGAAAAGGTGTGAAAAGAACAAGGGATTCAACAGGAAAGCCTCTCACTTTTGCTGTATCTCCATAACTTTCCTTGGGATAATTTCACTTCGGAAGATGGGAGTGATGAGGAAAGAAAAGAGTGGAGCTACAATTCCTATTAGTAGTTGGAGCTAGAAGCAAGGAAGGAGTGCGGTAAATTGGTGAACTTTATTGGAAGGGAGACAGAAGAATGATGGGTCGGAGCCATTTAATGCAACTTTCATTTTCCATGGACAGAGTTTAAGTTCCTCTCATGTTGGGGACAGAAATATTGGGCAGAGCCATGGCCATAACTCCATGTCTCCTAACCTGAGCCAACATCTTCAACCACAATTCCTGGCACCCAGTTCAGAAAGATGGGAAGGAGACGTGTAAGAGGAGAGAGACACTACAGAAAGGTGTGGGCATACTGACTTGTCCACGTGAGGCTCTTGTGCAGTCAAGTGGCACCTGAGGACAACCCAAAGAACAAGAACAATTCTGGGCATTAAAACCAGGACCCTACATGTGCTAGGCAAGTGCTCTACCACTGAGCTATGTCAGGCCTTTAAATTGCTTTTGTTGCTGTTGAGACATAGTCTCATTAAGTTGCCTAGGGTGGGCTTGAACTCACCACCCTCTTATTTCAGCTGAGTAGCTACAGTTGCAAGCATGGACCTGTACTGCCATACCCAGACTACCATGCTGCTACAGAACGTTTTCAGAATAATGCTTCTCAGGATAAAATTGTTAGGTGTTCTTGAAGATCACATCACTTCTGGTCACAGTGACTTAAGAAAAAAGATGGATGGGCAGGCTTTCATTTTTTGTTGTGTTTTTGAAACAGGTTGGATCTCACTAAGTTATCCAGGCTGGAGTCTATCTTATGAGCCTCAGCTCCAGAGAGTTGGGATTACATGTGCGCCCTCATACTCCACTGAACGTTCTTGCTATTACCTAAGGCCAGAAGCCACGTGACCCCAGGAGGCCTGCTGGCAGCAGACTATGGGATCTGCCCGGAGAGTCCCCCTAGGGGCCGGCAACAATTCCTCACATCAGTCCCATTCCTTGGCACAGCTGAACGCGGTTGATGCGTTTCAGGTGATAGCTATTTCTGCCTTTGTCTCAACCTGTCTATTAGACATGGATTTGTCCTAACCTTGTGTAAACAGGTGCATTTCCTCCTAGCTTCATCAGATTTCCTAATTCACACTAGCTGGGATGCTTGGACACTTACCTTGCAAAGTACTGATGCAGTGCTTCTGAGAAGGCTTAGCAGGGCGTGGGAGCCCTGGGACAAAGGACTCCACCTGGACACAGTACAGAGTGTTGGGCTCCAGCCAGCTGAGCACCAGTGTGTGGTTGGTGACACACTGGGACCACTAGAGCAGAGAATTGCAAACCATGGTTAGTGCCCAAAATCCTAGGACCACTCTGGATAACTGGGCAAGAAGGAAATATCAGTAAACCAAGATATTGTTTGATTCTTTCCTACTGTTATAAGCTTTTATTTTTCACACAGCAATCATTTCAAAATACCTTTTCCTTTAGCTAGTCAAAGCATGGTTAAGAACTGGAACAGTTCTAAATAAAACACAAGGATAAGTTTGCTACTCAGGCTTGTGTTCTTCTTAGCATTGTTTTTAGCTTTCTTGAAGAAAGATCCATAGGTGTTATACAAGTAAAGGCTCCTTAGCAAGAGGGGATGCACTCCTACTCTATGCTCCAATCAGGACAGCACCCTGTTAGCAGGCAGTTTATGTAATAAAAATGTGAACTCAGTGCTGTAAATTTTTTACACAGCAGCCTGAACTGTACTTTGTGCAGCCTCTCTTTTGAATAATGGATCTCCCTAGATTCTTGTACAGGATTCGCGTAACAGGGTTGCGTGTTCTAGCTAGGGTCAGCTACAGAATGTGGCACCCAGATTCTAGGCCCTCTTCCATTCCAGGCTTACCATTCTTTTTGATTTGATATTATATACAGACACGTTGTACTTCAGGTTGGAGTATATTTGTTGCATGGAAATGGTACAGTCTTCTGCATTTCTCTTCCACTTGTCTGGAGCCGTCAGGACAATAGAAATGGATTTTGAATCAGTAGTTAAGGCAACTTCTGGTGGTCCAATTTGTGCTGCAAGAGGAAAGAGAAGGTACTGCCATGTTCAGAGGTTAACAAACAAATCACCTTCCATAGAGCTACAATACCAACCTACTCAGATCAAAGACCTATAACCACTTCTTAGAGGAGATCTCTCAAAATGTACTAAAGGGAGCTCAAGGGACGCTAGACCTTAGAACAGTCCTTTCACACCCAGGACACACTCGAGCAGCACATTCAAGCGCTGCATTTAGTTAGTCCCTGGTTATAAGGATCAGCAGTACTTGGTGATGGCAAATATAATCAAAAGTTCTTGCAACATTCTTGTGACTTAAAAACAGTGAGTGAGAAATAATGTTTGACCAAGTGGGAAAATTAGAGCTGTAACTCAAATGATCTCCAGAGATCAGTGAAGTTTTCTCAGAAGAACCCAAGAGTAAATAGTTCAGATCTGCAGCCCACAGAATCTCTGCTGCAGTGATTCCACTTTGGTTATGCACAAACGCAGTTCCAGGTAACTCCGTAAGCAAGTAAGCATGGTTTGTGTTCCAGTAAGACTTTATGAATAGACACTAACATTTAATTTTCATGTACTTTTCACATGTCACAAAATCTTCTTTTAATACATAAAACCGTTTTAAAAATATTTTTGGCTCTTGGCATGTAGAAAAACAGAAAGAAGGGACTGGATTGGGCTCAAGGGCTCAAGTTTGCCAGCCTCTGATGGAGCAGAGCCCAGGACAGTTTCAGGCCTCGGGAGGCCCTGTAGAGTTTATCATGATGGCCCTGAATGCATCGTTCATGACTCCTGTGGAGTCAGCCACAGGATTGGGGATGGCAAAAGTCTAGAAGCAAATACCAGGAAGATGTTGCCTCAGGTCTGGGTTACAGCTAGAAATTAAAGGATCACCCTGCCAAATTTTAACAAAAGGAAGTGACTTAGTGATTAGGACACATTAGCCCATCTCCTGGCCCCACATCAGTGCTTTATTAATGCATGAAGCTAAAAAGTAATCTCTTGTTCCTTATATTACGTAACTTCCCCTGGATGGTAGAACTGAATCATAACTGGATGTTATGGGAACCCAGAGTTAACTTGTGATATAGAGAAAGCCCTTGACATTCATCTTAAGAGGTGCTTTCAAGATGAAGCTCTGTGGCATGGTCACTGACCCCACTGGGGCAGAACCAAGCAAGCAGAGCCTTTCCTCAGAGCAAGATCATGGGGCTGAGGCTCACACCGAGAGAGCAGATTAGCTGGATAATGACATACATTTAACCAACAATTGCGCTACTTACTTTCTAAAAAAGGATAAAATCGTCCAGTCTCAGTCCATCTGGAGCAGTTTGTTTTCCAAATGGTCTTAACCTTGGCGTAATATTGGTGCTCATAGTCAGACGTTTCATCAGAAAGGTCACAGTAGGTCCTGCTGATATTTTTGCAGTCAGGTTTATTCAGCCATCTCTTTTGCCCATATCTGCGAAGAAGGAAACCACGAATTTGGAATGAGGTGCCTGCTAAGCTTCACAACAAAAGACCAGTCGTTATTTAAAATTGAATGGAAGACCTTCTCTTCAGAAAAACAAAAGTGCCTGTCAATGAGATAAAAAAGAACCCACTTTCACCGCTGGCAATTTTTTTCATTAGCTGTCAGGAACATGAGTCAGAGTTTCTGTAATCACCTTTCTTTTCTATGAATTATAATGTGGATAGTACATTTTGAAGACCTGTATTTTATTCTTATTCTTCAACTACAGTAAAAATGTTATATGCTGGATGATCAGTATTCTTCTAGTAATTACCTAATTTTTTAGTCCACTATGTGTATGAGATCAGATTGATGGATCATTTGGAGAAAAGATAGTCATTTTATTTTCTTTCATGAAGAATTATTGTGACAATCTCATAAAATTTAAAAAATCTGCATCAAGAATTTGGGAAAAAATACACAGGGTTGGAGCACATACCAAAATATGTATTTTCAATCATTAGAAGGATGATGATATTGACTAAATTAGATTCTCTTTTCCTTTGTTAAATATACATGATCTACAACAAGTAAGGAAGGGGGCATATTCTCAGCACTGTTTCAGGCAGGAAAGACAGGAGATACAGTTAATTTTGGTAATGCAATGATAGACTTGGAAATAGACGGAGGATGAGATAGGGTTGCACTGGAGGCTACTGAAGGCATTCAAGCAGGTTGTTGGGGTCAAGATGACAGGCTTGACGGTGGCCTGGAGGATACAGTGGTTTGGGACTGGCAGCCTAGGAACAGCTGAGAGGATTCTGCAGTGGTCCAGGTGGAAGACATTGGTGGCTTGGACAAGAATGGTGGCCATGGATCTAATGAGGACATAACAAAACCAAGAAAGGTTAGGAGCTAAGATTTGGTGATGGTACATATATAAGACATAAAGTAACTAAAGGTGCCAAAAGTGTTAAAAATGATGTCTCTGGGGAACATGGGTGTAACAGCGGTGACATTTACCAAGACTGGGAGCACCAAAGAAGAGAATGGGAGAGGAGGGACCGAAGCAGTTTCATGTATGGTAGTAAGTGCAATGCTGACTATTGCATGAGGTATGTGAGAGCTGTCCAAATACGGCTGCCCAGTAGGCAACTGGTTAAGCAGGCAGGCGTGAGTGGGAGGTAGAGATTTTGGACTCACTGGCATACAACTATTCATTGAAGGTGGAAGCCTGAAGAAACTTCTCCAGGAACGCAAGGTAAAGCCTGGGGTGAAAGTTCAGGAGCATCAACATGTGAAAGGTGGGCGCAGTGTAGACTTGGAGAAGTCTCCAAGTCTCCAAGAGGGAAAAGAGTAACATAGGTGTGAAAGTTAAGGCAAGGACGTGTCTAAGCAAGGAGGATATGTCAAAGTTTAAGATGCCTTCTCTTTCTAGAATGCAGCAACAAACCTCTCCTGTTTCAAAAGCAGCATGTCTGTCAAAGGACATTAGAAATGCAGTCAGATCTTGTCGACCAACTTTTCAGTCCAAGTGACCAATAATGCCCAGAGGCTTTTAAGCTTTTTAAAAACCCTTCTCCACAACCAAAAGAAATACACTTCACATTGTGATCTACCTCACAAAAAATACATATAACTAATATTCAAAAGTGAAAGGTTTCAAGAGAACACCGAAACGTTACTCTGTGCTGTGCACCAAGTTGCTTCTCACTCCTTTCCACTCTACACCATTCCGTTCCATCGCCACCTTCACCACTCACAGTTGAGTTCTTTTTTTATTAGTACGCTTTGAAATACACGGCGGATACATTCATGGTGGGAAATCGGGATATATGCATGCTGCATCTTAATCCCTTTTTACGTTTCCTTTCCACTGCCCTCTTTCTCTTCTCCCCTTTCCCTAAATCTCCTTCACAAAGGAAGATAGACTTGGTAGAAAACTGATTTCTTGACTGACCAATGGGTCTTGGATTTGTGATTTGAAAATTATTCTCCGCATCTGTTCAACTCTCCTTCACCCTCCATGGTGGGCACTGATGGAGAAAACACTACTTATTGGATTCTAAATGAAAGACACATGATTAATCACTCAACAAATATTTCAGTAATGCCACTTATCCATGGTAAAAATTCATGGGGGACCTCCTCAGTGATTCCTGCTTTTAGAAACAACTGCAAAAGTCAAGTGCCTATTATGAGCTGGAAATGGCGTACAGAATTTGCATACTATATCTCTATGAATCATTGTAACAACCCTAGGAAGGAGGATCCACCATTTTTAACTCATTTTTGCAGATCAGAAAATTGAAGCTTAGCAAGATGACGGGATTCATTCAAGGCCACATGTCTGATTAGAGGGCATATTTGAGATCTAAGTTGCTTTTCATTGTTGCCAAAGCCTGTGTTTTTAACACTATACTATTTATAGTAAACTCTATTGGTGTCTATAGCTTAAACTGTTATTAAATTGGGAATTTTACTTTGGAAATAAATTTCAGTCAACAGTATAAAAGCATGTAGCCTGTCCAGGTTACCCAGCTCACCTCTGTATTCTGGCTCACCCGTCCCAAGCATGCGCTTGTCACACCTCTGACCTGGCAAACTTTTCAAAAGTCTGCACACTCTAAATCTGCTCTAGGAGTGCAGCAGTGATCAGCCTATTTTAAAAATTCTTTCTGAGACACATAAAATATAGAGGCCAGCGTAAGCTCTTTGCTCCACCTAATGGAAAAAGAGGCGACAGCAAGCTGACACGTCCTCTCTTTCAGAGTTAGAGTTGTTTTCTCCCCTAACGTGCCAGGTCCTACAAAACTCCTCCAGTATGGGGATGGGACACAAGACCATGAGGTCATGACGAGTGGTCGTTGAAATCTTTAGTAGTCAGAATAACTTTTCTGAAGACAAAATGACTGCTCTTTTTTTTTTTTTTTTATAAATGTGGTATATGTTTTCTAAAATGCAAACAACTCAGAAAAATATAGTCAAGAGAGAAATAATCACCCTGAGACCCACTACTACTCTGATTGTTGCACTTGAGTCTGGATGGTTCATTGTATTTCTGTATAAGCAGAAGGCTGAATAGATAGCTGAATAGATTAGATTACATTAGAACACATTAGATTACACCACACACATGGTTGTAAAAAGGTAACAACTTCAACAATCACAACAAAAAAGAAATTGAAATAAAACTTAAAGAAATGTTCAAAGCTCCAATGTTTTATTAATATAAGATACATCAATTCCTAAAAGAGCTTTTAAGAAAATGTATTACAAAAAATATCAAGAGGTGAATTATTAAAATAAACATTGTCAGGTCCCTGTATACATGAGATTTGTATTTGTGGATTCAACTTTTTATTGCAATATTTGGAAAACAATATTGTGTTTATAGTTAATGTCCTTTTTATCACTATTCTTTAAGCAATATAGTATAATAATAGCTATTTATGTAGCACTTAAGAGTTGTAGTAGATATTTATGTAAATCCAAGGATGATTTAAAGTATACAAAGAGATGTACACAGGTTACATGCAAATATCATGTCATTACATGTAAGTGTTAGAAACCTGCAGATTTTCATGCCTGGGAAGGTCCTGGAATCAACCTCTCAGGAATACAAAAGGCCTAATGTATTTTCACGTTAGATCACATTTAATGACTTGCTGCTGTGCAAAGCGGTACCCTTAGAGGTCCTCTCCACATTTTGATTTGTTACATTATGTTTAAACATTTACAAAGAAATTCTACACTTGCATTTACCATCTCTGTTTAGTCTAGAAGTACTCTGTGCCCACCACCCATTTTTCTTTACCACTGTGTAGCTACTGAGTTCTCGTCTGCGGTGCAGCCTTATCTCTCTGTTAGCTGCACATCATCTTTAGGTACTGGTCTCCTCAGCTTCAGAAGGATGAGGGGCAGTGGAACCCTAAGTTCCCAGCTATCTGAAAATACCTAGCTACTGAATTTAGTAAGAATCTCAGGAACACTTACCTCCTATTAGGTGTATTCTGATGTGAGTGGTCAGCAGAGATTTTCTCTGCCCACCAACCACTTGATCTCTGCCTTTGCTATGGGGGTCATAAATTATTTAATTTTCTTAAAATTCACCAAGGTATGTCTTGATATTATTTTTATTAAAATTTCCCGAACAACATGAATGTACTGAACACAACTGTGGATAGTATTTATTAGTGTCAGCCACTATTATCAGTTAGCTATAAAAGGTTTTTCATTTTCATATAATATTTTTATTTTATAACTCTCCCTCATCTCTGCCCACTTGTTTTGACATTTTTTCCTCTTATCTAGAATCCCTTTTTTCACTATTTTCTCTTCACTGAGCTTTACCTTTAGAGATCATGTTGGTCATGGATTCCAATCAAGCCACACAGGCAATCAGTTGTCTGAGTTTTTCTCTTACTCCCAAAGGAAAGTTTTCAGGAACATGTCAGCTCTTTCTTATTGCTCTTTCCCTTTCCCAGTAATTATAGAAAAGTGCTGTGCAGCTCTCTTCAGGACCAATAAGCTTTGAATGGGGCTGGATGTTGAATACTAAGGGACAGATGAATCTAGGAGTTAGGGTCAGGTAACTGAGCTTTTGTTATTTAGAATTTTAAACTTCTGATTGGGTCTAGTGCTCACAAAAGTGAGCATTTATTCTCTCTGCTGGGGAGCCTGCTTGCCCTAGATTTCAGACAGCTGGAGGCTGACGTGCCTCCCACCTTCTCACACTGCTGCCTCGGGGCTGCTCTGGCCATTCCTCTCTGCCTTCTTCTCGATACCTGCGTGGCTCTAGGCTCTTCCCGGGTTGCCGACAGTCCTTCACTGTGGCGGTGTCGCTTCAGCCTCCCTCTCAGGTCCCCTGTATTGTCCTTCTGAAGTGGCACCCAACTGGGATGCCGTGGGAACATTTCCTTTGGGGGCGAAATCCTTCAGCCCAACCTTTCTGGATTGTTAGCCAAACCTCTTAGCACTGGACACTTATGACACTTCTGCCGGTGGAGCAGGGTATGGCTTTGATTTCAACCCCTGTGGTTGTTTTCCGATTACTTGATATTTGGTTTGTCCTCTTCAGAGTTTGGGTCAGGCACTGTGGCCATCTCTGTCTTTGGAAGATGAACACTGTATGTCTGTTTTGCATTCTTTGTTACTTATAATGAATTTTGAAGGACAGGTGAAAAATAAAAATGTTCCTCCATTGTTATATTTTGGCAGGAAGAGTGGATAACACAGAATTCTGCATTGAGTTTCATTAAGTTGAAGGATTTCAGAAGTTCAATAAATCAAAAAGTCCAGAAGTTTCAGAGGTGATGGATTGCCTTGTTTGTTTAGCCAGAGAATAATGCACTGACTAAATTCTTTCCTTTATTTAAATAATACCCCTTGCCTAAGCATCTAACTCTTGGCTCCATGAAATAAGTGTTTCCTAATTTAATATAATAAAATGTATCAAAAATAGCAGGGAATAATCAACCCTTTTGTCTTTTTTCAGAATCTTATTTGATTCATCAACAGGTTTATCTTTGCATAATTCACAGTCGTATTATATTTATGAATCAGCCAAAAGAAAAAGAATGAACTTACATGAAATACTGCACAGCGTATGTAACTTCAGCCCCTCGGAGACTTTCTGGGGGATTCCAGTGTAGGACATTTTTCATGTTTGTGGATAAGAAGGTGACATCTGTAGGCTTAGGCAAGCCACCAACGACACAGGGAGCTGCAGAAGGAGTAGAGAGGAACTGAAGTCTTACTGGAGGAAAAGGGAAATTTAACCCCTGTAGTCAATGGTCCTAAAATGGCCCCAGTAAGCGGGGGCTTCCAGTACTTCTGCCCTGTGCGTTTCCCAGCAAACTGAACCTGAGCTGACTCTGGCTCATTTCAACCAAAGGCACAGAGAAGAGAGAGAGTCTGGGACTAAGCCACATGGAGGCCTAGAAGTTTTCACTTTTGGTGTATCTATAATAATCACTAATCTGGTGGAGAGGTCACATCCACAGGCTGTGAGGAAGAGAGGCTCCATTGTCCCTGTGTCCCACCTGAACCCATTCTTCCATGTAAGGGGTCAGAATGAAATCATTGTGGTTATCCTAAACCCATCTGCCACAGAGTACTGCTGCCTGAGAGATCCTGGTAGGCACCATAGGAGATCTGCCCAGCCAAGCCTCAGCTAAGCCAAGAACTGGGAGAAATGGTAGAGCGACTGTTCAAAATGACTAAGGATATTTGGAGTATTTTGTTATGGGCCAGCAGATAACTAACCAATCTCATTTCCAGAGATAGACATAAAATCCAAGGATCTACCCTGCGTACAGCCCTGCCCTGTGGTCCAACGCCATGGCTCTGTGTATGCTCTGCCAATGAAAGGAGCCATGGGTGATGAAGGACACAGTGTTGTCCCTGAAACTTCTCTTCTGTAAAGGGGAATCAAGGCTAGAGACCCGTTTTTGAAAAACAAAACAGGAAAATCTGTTAAGGTGTTGTGGATCCCATGTTTTGTTACTCAAATTGAGAAGATATTAAGAACCTGGGCAAAGTTCTCTTTGTACTTTTATCACTGGTTTTATTTAAAATTTATACATGATTTTAGAATATTGAAAATGTGTAATTATGTAATATTAACAAAGAACATTTAGGAGAGATGCCCCTGAAAGGCCAGAATTTTGGAAGCTGGAGTTAAGATTGATTTTATTAAAGTATATAATGGGGCACTAAACTTCTTTTCTAGAGACTAAGCTCTAGAAAAGAAACCAGTGACAGAGAGAATTTAATTAAACACTAGTATATTTACTTACTGTGCTCTAAAAAAAAAAAAAAAAGAAAAATAGAAAAACAAAACTAGCTCAAAAGATTTCTTTGTAAAAATCCGCTGAAAGAACTGAAACTACCAAAAAATTAGGAGGATTTTTTAAATAAAATAAGTGTAATCCATCTGAGTTAGGCTCCAGCATCAACATGCTAGGTAAAGCTTTACCACTGAGCCACACTCCCAACCCAAGGATGACTCTTGACTTAAAAATAAATGAAATGTTTACTGACAACATGTTAGGAACCAAAGTATTAACTTAAAATACTGGGAACATCACCGAGGATGGAGTAACAGTAAGATGCAAAGAAGAACTTATGCAATCGTAAATATGCATATTTTAGCTAGTGAACCCATTGGAAAATTAATAAATTCTGATTATCAAGCATAGGAAAGGAAATTCCTTATTTGAAGCATTTGAAGACTGGCCCTGTAGGTGCTGTGTAAGACTGATGTCAGAGGAAGGAATTAGCTTCATGCTTGGGTAATCCTTAGCTAAGATTAGTGTTATATGATGTATTATACTACCACAAGCCAAATAAAAGGAAAGAAAAAATATTTTCTTTAGAATTAAGCTTCCAATATGACCCTGATTCTAACCATAATAAGCTCTTTAAGCTTCCAGGTGGCTGAGGCGAATCTGTGTTCGTGCGTACAGACGCCATATTTGTAACTATGCCTGCATTTTCCTTTGATCACTTTACAAACCAGCTTAGTTTTATTCTTAAGAAGAAAATTAAATACTCAGAAGCACAACGGACTGACTACAGCTGCACCGTCTGAGTGCAGTTCAGGGCGGACATGCTAGGGAGGCTGTCCTGCGCAATGCCTGATGGGATTTCTCTAACTTGGAACTGGTGTGTGTCAGCTGGTGTGATATTTTCTGGAGATTGTGTAGAGTGAACAACTATCAGTAACTCAGTATTGTTCAATGATATTGCTTGGTGCTAAATTTTAGTCATTTTTTATAATTAATCTATTTATGTATTTAGTACAGGGTCTTGCTACACAGCTTGGACTCATGGTGACTCTCCTGTCTCAGCTTCTCCAGCACTGGGATTATAGGCACGCACCACCTTTCCCAGTTTCAGGGCCGGCACAGCAAGTGTACTGAGAATTAAACCCAGCTGGGTCCTAGTGCTTCCTAGGAAGGCGCTCTATCCACTGAGCTATCTTCCTAGCCCCAGTTTCAATCATTTTTAAAAGATGAAGGAAGGAACACAGTGAGACAGCACCAATTAGTATAATGTTTCTCAACTATACAAAAATGAGAACCATTTTTAACATGAGAAACTTCCAAGGCTCTTTCTAGGTCTAAACTGCTGTGTGGCTCCATATTTTTACATGGCTGCAGCATATAAAGAGTGGTTAGCATCTCGTAAGAAAGAAAGCTAATATAGGCAGGAACTCACGATAACACTGATGCAAAACACTGCCCAAATATGGCTTGCTCACCCTAACTAATAAGGGGCCAGTACTCTGATTTGTGGCAACATGAATTTGGAGACACGAATCACAAGTTACTCTTAGATATTATAGTCCAGGCATGTTTTCTCAGTGTTTGTGCAATTATTATTTTCTATAATGGTGGCTTCTATTTGCTCTTTAATGTATTAAACAATTGATAGAACTCTAATGTTCCCTCAAATAGACTCCCCCAACGTTTTAAGAAATAAACTTAGATTAAAAGAAATAGATTGGTCATTTTAACTTAATTTAGTTTAGTTGCTGTCACAAGGAAATAAAGCAACTTTACTCCCATGAAATGAACTATATTCTGAAATCAGTAATAGTCATTGACTAATAGTCACTTCGTTAATGTTCTGTAATTGTTTAGGTGGTCCTTCACTAATGCAATGACTATTATCAAAATGAGACTAAACTATGGTAATAATATGTTAAATAACTTAATGAACAATGTGACAATAGCAACATTAGGTATTTATCATGCCATTCTATGTTTTTAAAAGGAAATGTGTTTCACTCTGAATGATGGAAATTGTCTATACACTTTCCTTGTCAGTCTATATTATGGGTAAATGATATCTATCAACGCAGCTGCAGGAGGTGGCTACCAAGATGGGTTCCAATCCCTTCTCCCTGCAATCACAGCCGGTAGACATTGTTTGGTCTGTGTAACCAATAAAATATGATGAAAGTAATGATGTGACACTTCTGAGCGGAGCTCATAAGGGCACTGTGGCCTCCGTCTTCTTTTTCTTCTGGGTCTTTTGCTCCGGGTAAAGCCTGATGTCTTCTTGAGGAGCTGAGCTGCAAGGTCCACATGGGAATCAATAAAAGCCCCCAACAGCTGAGGAAGAGCTGAAGGAAGCCATCCACCAAGATGCAATGAGGGAGCCAACAGGGGATGTCCTGGTCCCAGGTTGGCCTTCAGATGAGGCAGCCCCAGCCTCTCTCTGTGAGGGACTCCCAGCCACAACCAGTGGGCTGAGCCACTATGGGACTCCTGATCCTCAGAAACTGTGTGAAATAACTATTGTTTTAATCTGCTGTATTTGAAACATTGTGCTATGCAACAATAGAGAACAAACATAATGAAGCATCCAAAAAGGAAAGAAACTGAGGCCAACCCTAGAACAAACAACTTAACCAGAAGGGGTAATAGCCCCTGCTATTCCCATCATTAAGGGGCTCCTGCTTTACAACCCTTGAACGAGATGGGCATGGTGGTGCCTGCCTATAATCCCAGCACTTGGGAGGCTGAGGCAGAAGGATTGCTGTGAGATTGAGGCCAGCCTGGGCTATACAGTGAGTTAGTTCAAGGCCAGACTGAACTACATTGTGAAATCCTGGCTTAAAAAGAAAAAAGAATCTCAAAAAATCTTCTTTTTAATAGTTATCTTTATGAAGAAAATTAAAAACTCAAAGTGGGACATGATGGCATACATGTATGACCCCATCTACTTGGGAGGCTGAGGCAGGAGGATTGAAAGTTTGAGGCTAGCCTGGGCTACATCATGAGACCCAGGCACGAACAAAGCAAAAGCAATGAGAAGAACAGGGGCCTAATCACCCTTTTAAAAAGCAACAAACTTTTGTATTTAAGCAGGATAATTGCTTGGTTCAACTCATGGTAAACATACCAACTTAGTTTCATAATAGCAAACAAAATGAATGATGTTGCTGTTTTGCATATTATTTCTGCAGGAAGAACACCTCCACCTTTGATCCTGCAGATTCTTCACTTGGATGGACTTTTAAAAGAAGTTATTATGCAGGCAGAACAGATACTAGTTTAGGGTCATCAACTTGTCAATACATCACAGAGCTACCAAGGGGCAGCCCTACCATCTTTTCAATTCAAGCAAATTAAGCCATGGTAGACTTCTTTCTTGATTCTGGGACACTATATCTTGTTTCTTTGCTCTCAGAAATCTTATTTTCAGAAATGGATATTGGTCACTCACTGTGGACTGGTAGTAACCTGTCTCTGTTATAATTTTTGTTAATTATGGGATTCTACTGATTTGTTTTTGATTGATGGAGGTAGATGATTCTACAGTGAGATTTGATTTTTGTGCAAAGATGAGCTATAATGGTGCTCACAAGTTCTGTTCCCTGGACTAGCCGTGATGTCAGGAGAACCTGCAATGCCTTTGGGCACAAAAAATGACAGGCTAAAGAGTCTGGCTTCCATTCAAGGTCAGTGAGGACTCAGGACATAAGAGAACCTGTACTGTAACAACCTGTAACTCAGTGGTCTCCTAAATTTTCTGATCAAGGAGACTATGGGGCCACAGAGGAAAGTGATCGATGATGTAGGGTATGCCTAAGGAGAGTTACATGGAGAGAAAACATTCTCTCAGGCTTTCACAGAGAGCAAGTTGTTCAAGTAGCGGTCAAAACTCATCCACATGGCTGACACTGACAAAGGATCTACAAACTATGGTTCAGGGTTTCAGGGTAAATCCTGAAGGGATTTGACTGACCTTATCAGATACTAAGGTTATATTTCTTGTTATATGGGTCTTGCTTTATTTTGGTCTTAACCATCCAGCAGAAAAATATAAAAATGAAGTATAAAAAGTAAAGCCATGCTGGGTGTGGTGGCGCATGCCTGTAATCCCAGCACTCAGGAGGCTGAGGCAGGAGGATTGTTGTAAGTTCGAGACCATCCTGAGCTACAAAGTGAGCTTAAGGCCAGCCTGAACTGCATAGTGAGACCCTGTCTCAAAAAGACAAAAAATAAATAAATAAAAATTAAAAAAAGTAAAGCCATATTAATAGGCTGAGCTGTAAAAGGCTCAAGTCAACAACTTCTGACTTTGCCAGTCCTACGGATAACCTACTACTATTATGGACTACTGGACTATATTGGATTATTTTGCTGACTTCACATACCTACAATATTCAAATGGCAATGTAATACCCATCTCTGACAAAACTAAAGAAAAAGGGGATATAAATGAAGGACCATTTTGTAGACATCATGTCCGCATCTTGTACTATGAATAACTACTATAAAGACAACAACATGCAATGTATTAATTATTGTCACTGTCCTACTAACCTGTTTTAAAACTGTCTCATTGTTATTTTTTCTCAATAAAATTAAAAAACAAATAAATAATAAGGTCTGTTTTAATAGTGGAAATAGTATGTACACAAGACTCAGTTTTCACCAGACTCAGAGGACAATATATATTGTGAGAACATTTATGCAGTAGACGTGAGGCCAACTGGGCAGCATAGAATAATCACAGGTGCCAACATCTACTAAATTCTTGCCATACAGCCAACTCACTGCACCTGTATCTTAGCCCCAAGGGAGGTACTGTTGTTACATCTCCATTATGCAGATGAAAAAGACTGAGGTACAGAAAAGTTGCATAGGTTTATGCAGCTAACAACTGAAGAACTTGTTTTAGAACAAATACTGTATTCAGCTCCTTTACTCATTTGTTAACTCTGAGAGTGAATTATGCCTTACACAACAGCAAGGCAAGGATAATGGGAGAGTACTGATTGTTCTAAGATATTAATATCTAAGATATTTGGTATTGATCTGGTCAGAAACATTTAGAACCACACTGCTTCTTATAGGAGGAGGCCTTTTCTCTTTCTTGACAGAAGATTCCCCATTCCACATCTGACTCTCAAGCATGGAAGTAGCAACTCTGCTTCCTCTATGACACATTTCCTACACAATGAGGTCATCATGAAGAGAATCCCTCCATCACGCTGCTCCATTCTGCTCTGGTCTTTTAAAAGTGTCCTGGGCAAGAGACACCTGTGCTCACTTCCCTCATGACTATGATGGCTTAGCAAGAAGCCACTGCCTCTTTATCTGTTGGGAGGATGTGAAGTACTGAAGATGCTAAATAGCACATTTGATAACTAATTTTCTCTTGTAGGGTTCTAAAACAAAAACCTCTGCAAAATCTGCAGGCACTGTTTTATGTTTGGGAAATAGAGACACTCCTACACAAACACTCCAATTCCAGCAAAGTCATTTCTCTAACCTCCTAGAACCGATAAGATAATCTCATCAATATCAAGGTGAAAATAAGTCACACCCACATCACTGTCAGGAGTCAGGTGACAGTTTGTGGTTCAGATGAGCAGTTTTCATTCTCACTGGCTTATGGCCCAGATGCACAACTCTGATTCTCTGATAGTTGTCACATTCCAAATTTAAAAATCAGTGAAGTGGTGTGCATACACTGCGGCACTCTGCAGAACACTGGACCATCCACCATGATGCTGGCGTGGCACACAGGAGCTTCATGGCCTCTCCTTGGCAGTTCCACCCAAGTACCATGTTCGCCAGCCAGAACTTAATGTGCCAATTTGTGCCTCACACTTTCAGTCCTCCCTGACTATAGTGTCTGGGGAATCCTTGTTCCTCCGTATGTGCATCATTTAATGAATACTGCCTGGTGATTTTTTTAGCAATATGAATATGAAGTAACGTTGGGTGGAGTCCACATGGTGTCCACTGAAATGAGCATTCCTGTCTACAGACAGCTGGTGGGAGCCTTCGCTTTTCAAGAGGTAATGGACTGAGAGAAAGAGTAGAAATTCTGGGCTCCTTTTAGCTTTTCCGACTAGGGCTCTGGACCAGGTCCCTTTAAGCTATAGAGATTAAACATGACTTGTGCCTCACACAACTGTGAGGAATTGGCAAGGAAGACACGCTGAATGAATGTGAAGTCATGATTGATTGCCTACGTCTTGTTAGCAACATCATCTAGTTTATGTTCCCACAATGCTTTTTTCTCTCGCTGTACCTTCCTGCTATTCCCCGAATGCTTCCTCCCCCTTCAATTCATACACTAAATCTTAGGGCCCAGTGTAATGAAGGCTACTTGGAGGTGGGGCTTTGGACAAAGGGGTCATGAGGGTGAAGCATCATGACTGTGGCTGATGCCCTTTGTAAGCACAACAAGTCCCAAAGAAATCCTTCCTGCTCTCTCCTATGTGAGCAGATGGAGAAGACAGCCATCCATAAACTAGGAAAAAAAATGTCACTAGATATTATATATATATATATATTGGTCCCTTGAGCTTAAGACTTCTCAGCTCCCAGAACAATGTGGAATTAATCCCAGTTGTTTGCATGTCACGTGGTTTGTGGCACCTGTTCCAGGAGCTGGGATAGACTACAGCACTGGACTTTACAGGGAGGCTTGTAGCTCAGCTTCGTCTGTGTTCCACTGGAGGAAGGAACTGCTGTGCGCCCTTCATTAGTGAAGACTTACAAAATGTACCTGCCACATTGGTTCTAAGGGTCCCTTGAAGACAGGTCACTAAGTATAGCAAGATGGTATGTGACATTTTTCTAATAGCCTCAATGTGAATGTCGAGGTCATCATCCAAGGATGTTGTAGCTTTAATTTTATGCCTGAGAGTAAAAGACATTTCCCTTTTGTTACTCTGCCTAAAAAGCCTATGTACAGATTAGTGCCTGTTGAATACCAGGAGAGTTTCTCTGGTGAAATTAAGACCAGGAAGAGCAAGTCAGCCTCTTACGTATCCCACAGAGTCAATGATGTTATGCTGCCCCTTTTTGAGTCCCAGAAGTCCTGACTGTCCTGCGAAGGGCAGCATGGTCATCAGCTAATGTGAGGAAATAACAAGATGACGGGACTCAAGGCCAAATGCACCACTATTGGAGGCATCTGTGGGGGTCACACAAGTTGCTCAAGCTTGCGATTAACTAAGGAAACCTTAGCAATGAGGACAACCTTACCCAGACATCCCAGGGAAGCCTGTCCTTCTAAACTGGAGCTGGAGGGAACCAGGAAACTTTGAGCTGACTGACACCAAGGCAGCAGGTCTTACAAGGTGTTTGTGTCCACACTGCCTGGCACATAGGTGCTTTTGAATGGCACTATGGAGGGACATGTGGGGCTGACAGAAACTGTAATGACAAGACAGGACCCTAATGCACATGAGCAGCTCCATGAGCAGGACCTCTGAGTGAGTTTGCTTTTGTGAGAAATTAGGTTAAAAAGAGACAAAGTACAAAAAGCACCAGAGGGTGACTGGACAATTTCAGGAAGTGGAAGTCATAAATAACCGCATCCTAATGCCCAAGGAAGAGGCAAGCAGGTATAGCTGCCACCAAACAGCCTACATTTTTATCTAACTGCTCAGGCTGAAAGACGTATTTTCTTCTGTAATAAGTTGTAAGAGCTTTCTCTTGAAAAATATTAACTACTTTCTCCTCCTAGCCCTCCTAATAGGTATCAAATACCTAGAAAAGGGACTGACTTAAACTATGATTTGGTAATTGCTTATGGGAGAGGAGGGACACACTCTGTCTTCTGTAAGAGACAGTATGGCTTGGTTCTGGTTTTAGATCCTTTGCATGTGATCTTCCCCACCTAACCATCATTTTCACTCTTCTCTAAGTACTCATGGCTGTACCCATGTGCTGCCTCAGTTTTTCTGTACTGTCCATCATGATTATTTCCATGAGCGGATCAGGGAAGTTCTGGAGCAAGTTCTCTAGAGTCACACTAGAGCCTACCCCTGTTCTACCAGGTGTTAGCTGTGTGCTTAAATGACTTAACTTCTGGGCCTCAATTTCCTTATTTGTAAAGGCACCTGACTCTCAGCCTTTGGGGGGCGATTCAAGAAGATTCTTCAATCAGAGCTCTTGGAACAAAGAAAGAGCACAGCAACTTCTGGCTTTATGCTGTCTTCCATAGTTACTATTCTTATTTTACAGGTGTGTAATGGAATCCAGGCAAGTTGGATAGCCTGTCCATGGCTATTCAGCCACTGGGTGGTTGCTCAAGGACAAATGCTCTATGACAGGGCATCAGCTCTGCTAGAGTACTCACCAGTTACCTTTAGGAAAAGCTTCAGAGGACAGTGTTGTGGAAAGAAAGGAGGATATAATCATTATAGATGTTGCATGTTAGACATAGTAGCTTCAAAGGAGAGAGAGAAAGGGAAGGAATTCAATGAAGTTGCTGATGTTTTCTTCTCCGAAGCTTTTCATGGTGGATCTGTACCTAATCATACCATCCATTCAATGTAGAATTACTGGGTAGTTGCTGGGGTACAGTTGAGAATAGAAGCACATGGGAAGAAAGACCTGCTCTCATGGACCAGAGATCTTCTAAGTCTGGGACACAACCCATCAGCATATACTTTCCTTGCCAGCTATGTGAGTGATGCATAAGGCATAAAAAAAAAAAAAAAAAAAAAAAAAAAAAAAAAATTCAGTGCTATTTCTTTTTACCTACACCTCAACATTTAAACTATGTGTGTAAACATGTTGTAGAGTACTTGTGCTGTTGGTACTTGATAACAAGCAAGATTTTAAACAGATACTAGCTCTCAAAATAAATATATTGAGATTTACCCAAGAAGGAGAGAACATCCTCAAAGCAGTTTCTATGGGTGGGTCATGGTTGGTCCAATAGTACCACTCAGCTCATGGCCTTTGGGAGATGCCTCCTTTCAGCTATAATGCCTTCTAAGGTAGCTTGTAAACATGCAAAAAAAAAAAAAAATCTCATTTCTCTTATTAGCGCCACTTTGTTTTTCTCAACACAGTATTTCCCAGCTTGATTGCCCAAGGTTGTTGAAAGTGGCTTTAGATTAAAAATGCAACTCCCTCCCCAAAGTTGAAGGTTTGTGACTAAATGAGATATTCAGAACCACATGATTATGGAGGGCTCTACCTGCTGTTTTGGAAAAAGAGATTTAAGAAATTCATTGTAAGAGCCGGGCGTGGTGGCGCAGGCCTGTAATCCCAGCACTCAGGAGGCTGAGGCAGGAGGATTGTTGTGAGTTCGAGACCAGCCTGAGCTACAAAGTGAGCTTAAGGCCAGCCTGAACTGCATAGTGAGACCCTGTCTCAAAAAGAGAAAAAAAAAAAAAAAAAAAAAGAAATTCATTGTAGTCAGATTTCTGTGCATAGCCTTCAAATTTTCTCTATATTTTATGATCTCACAAGTACTAGTGATTATCATAGTACCTGTGCAAAAGTAGGCTAGAATGTTGATTGGTGCCTCTGACAATATGCTTAGAAAAAAGAAAAAGGATAAACAAAAAACATCGTCAATTGGGGCAAACCATTTGGGAACACAGAGGGACTGGGAAGAACTGTGATAGAATCTTCAAGTTCAGTCAATAGATATTTACTATTTTAAAATAACAACATACATATCTTACTTCCCATTTATTTATTTATTTATTTATTTATTTATTTATTTATTTATTTTTTGGTCTTTTTGAGACAGGGTCTTACTATGCAGTTCAGGCTGGCCTTAAGCTCACTTTGTAGCTCAGGCTGGTCTCGAACTCACAACAATCCTCCTGCCTCAGCCTATTACTTCCCTTTTAAAGTTATCTTCTTCACTTATGGTTCTTTTTATCCTTCCAGAGGCAAGTGATATAGTTCTTCCATCAATATCCACCATTACTTTAAAATTTCAGAAAGTCAACAAGATAAAAATGTAAGGAAAAAATAATATAAAAGTAAAAGAGTCTTAATAATTATATATTGGAGACTAGAAAAGAAAAATTATGGAATAGTAAATAAAATACTAGAAATGATAAAATATCAGGCAAATGATTAACAAAAAGACTGTAGAAAGAGATGAAAATGCAAGTGTTTTCATTTCATTCAAAGAATTACAGCAAAAATGTCAACAGTTTATGACTTTTTAGTGCATACACAGACCAAACATTTTTAAAATTGAAGTCCAAAGGCCAGCCAGATAGCTCAGCAGATTAAAGCAGCTGCTTAGGCAGACATAGGGCCCAGGGTTTGATCCTTGGCATACCATGGCCAGCCCTGCTCCCAGGGGCATGCTGAGACAGTGATTGAGACTGGATGTGGTGGTGTGTGTCTGTAATTCCAGTGCTTGGGAGGCTGAAAACAGGAGGATCACTATGAGTCTGATCTGTGTAGTGAGACCCTTTTGATCCTGTTCTAAATACATTAAAAAAATCAAAATCCAAAATCTAAAATATATACCAAAAAAACAAAAACCAAAAACTCCTGATATTTGAAACACTTCTGTCACAAGGATTTCAAATAAGGGATATTCAACCTAAAGATACTTCAATACTTCAATAAATTGAGAAGCAGCAGCAAAGCTAGCTAGCAAAGAATAAGTAAATTTAAGATGGTAGGGGGGAGGAGGGAAAAGGAAGAAAAAACCCAACCAGGTAGCTCTTTTCCCACCACCAGATACTTCCATGGTGTTCATTCATAAAGGTTACATGTCCCTAAGGTTAAATTTACCTAATTTTTCTAATCATTTATTCAGTTGTACTTTCATATGAGACATTGTTTTCCTTTGAAAGACAGAAGCAAAGAAAAAAGAAACAGCAGGAAAGTAACCTTAACACATACTTTTAAAAAGGTAACACAAATTATTATTGGTTAATGTGAAGGAATGATTATGTTTCCCTTTGGAAGGGACAAATGAGGAAAATCAATTTCCCTACACTCACAACGAGTAGGTTTTCCACTCTTTCACTGGGCTGGTACAAGATGGCTTGACAGCTCTGGATTAAGTCATCAGCACCTCCCCATCTATCTCCACTAATGCTCTTACTCACCATTCTTAGCCTCTCAGACTTACTCCTTCTCAGTCTCTGACCCAAATATTAAATGTTCACTTTAACATTTCTTTCTTTTTTTAAAATTGATTTTATTGAGAAAGAAATGGCAATGAGACAGTTTCAAAACAGGCTAGTAAGACAGTTACAATAATTAATACATTGCATATTGTCTTCGTAGTAGTTATTCAGCACATAAGATGCAGACATATCTTGTCTAAATAGTATCAGTATGAATCTTTCTTCCCATTGAACTAAGAGAAAGTGGCTGTATATCTGTCCTAGTACAACATGGTCCTTTATTTGTACCATTCTTTTTTGTTTAGTTTTGTCAGAGATGAGTATTCCATTGCCATTCAAATATTGTAGGTGCATGAATTCAGCACCTACAATATAGGTGCATGAATATAGTCCAGTAGTCCATAATAGTAGTGGGTTATCTGTAGGACTGGCAATATCAGAAGTTGTTGACTTGAGCCTTTTATAGCTCAGCCTATTAATATGGCTTTACTTTTTATGCATCATGTTTATACTTTTCTGCTGGATGGTTAAGACCAAGATAAAGCAAGATCTATGTAACAAAAAACGTAACATTTCTTATTCATTACTTTTCATGGCAAGTATTCTTATGCAAATAACTAGCATCACTATTAGTAAGAAATATCGCCATGAGTTATGTACCATGAAAAAGAGGCAAAGGGAAGGAGGAGAATGGCAGATATAAAAGGGCACAAAACACAGCACTGTAGTCACATCTAATTCATTTGCCTATTCTAGATAATCTTCCTATACAAGTTAGTTTTCAGCACCTAACAGGTGTAATAGGTTGACAGAGTTGTTACAGCAGCACTGGATGCTAAAATGCATGACTGGGTATAACTGGGCGACAGGACACTGAAACTAAAAGATCAACTTAAACTACAGCAGCACGGATATCAGAAATGTGTAAAAAAAGTATGTCTCTGGTACAATCTTGTAAAGGTTGTGAGGAAAGAAATGGAAAGGAATTGCTAGAAATTCACCCACTTGATATTAGAATGAATCAGAATGAATTCTATGGAAAGAAAAAGAATTGGGGGTTGTTACTTAAGTATTGTTGTAGGGATCCTACTGGGAGAAAAGTAATGAAGAGTGTTACACAGGAGCTAATGTTGGCAGCAGGGGGGGGGGTCCTGGGTAAGGCAAAGGTTTCTGAGGCTGTCCAGGCCCTGGGAAAGAAATGGTGGGAGGAGCTTGCCCTTGTCTTTGGCGGGTGGAAGAGCAACGTCAGGTGAAGTGCTGCCAGCTGCTTAGGCTGGGAGTGGGCTGGGGTGGTGATGGGGAGGGTCTAGCCGTGTGGATCGTGTCGGCAGTGGGAGGATGATCCCTGCACCTCAGAGATCAGTAAGCCTGCTCCACATGACTCTGTACATAGCTGAGAAAACTGAAGCCCATTGGCTTCCTAAGTGCTGGGATTACAGGAGTGCTTCACCGTGCTTGGCTCAGTGGAAGCATTTTTGAATGGTAGTTCAACATTGTATTTTCTTTAAATTCTCATGAAAATTATCAATCAAATGTATTTTTGCACTTTGTTGGTTGGCATATGGAGACAAATTGGGTCGATAGTGAGATCTAGGGCTTTTCTGTTGAAAACTATGCAGGTGGCTGGCAGCTGTCACAAATGCTGCCAAAAGGCGTCTTGCTTTTCTATTAACCAGCTATTCTCTAAGTGACAAGTTGATATTTTGGTATTTTTGAGGATGATCAGGGCAAAGGTCAGACCACTTCTGGTTTGGATCATGCCTTGACAAAGCCATGTAGATAAATGTAATGTAAGGAGCAGGTTTTCCAGGTGCTGCACAGGTCTTACGGAGGACTAGATCATTGAGGGGCCTATAATATTATGCCACAAGACATACAAAGAGAGTGGTCAGAATAAAATCAGAGGAACACTGAAGAGATACCTCAGAGAGTTTGGGCAAGGGCACTTGTGTTAGTTTCCTAGGACTGCAATAACAATGAACCATGACCCAAATAGCTGGTGACGACAGACATGTCTTCTCTTGCTGTTACAGAAGCTACATGTCTCAAATCATGGTGTTTTCAGGGCTATCCTCTCTTAGAAGATTCAGGAGATGACTAATTCCTTGTTCTTCTAGCTTCTGGGGGTCCCAAGCAGTCTTCTGCTTGAGGTGGCCCAAGTCCAATCTCTGTCTACCTCTGCCCTTATCTGATCTTTCTGGGTTCTCTCCTCTTCTGATAAACATCCTAATCCAATCTAATTGTAAGATACTTTCAGCGGGCGATCTTTAACTAATTATACCTGCAAAGACCCTGCTACTTCCAAGTAACTTCACAGTTTGAGGCTGTGGGTAAACATGACTCTTTTGGGGCTTTTTATTTGGGGCTTATTATTTTTTATTAATTTTATTGAGAAACAAATAGCAATGAGACAGTTCCAAAACAGGTTAGTAGGACAGTTTCAATAATTAATACACTGCCCTACTAACCTGTTTTGGAACTGTCTCATTGCTATTTGTTTCTCAATAAAATTAATAAAAAATAATAAGCCCCAAAGTAGGACAGTTTCAATAATTAATACACTGCGCCGGGCGTGGTGGCGCATGCCTGTAATCCCAGCACTCGGGAGGCTGAGGCAGGAGGATTGTTGTGAGTTCGAGACCAGCCTGAGCTACAAAGTGAGCTTAAAGCCAGCCTGAACTGCATAGCGAGACCCTGTCTCAAAAAGACAAAAAATAAAAAAAATAATTAATACACTGCATATTGTTATCTTCACAGTATTATTCATAGTATAAGTTGCAGACATGATATCCTGTCCAAACACTATTAGTACAAATCTTTCTTCTCATTGAATTAAGAGAAAGTAGCTGCATATCTATCCTAATTATTTTGTATATATACATACAAAAATGGTCCTTCATTTACATCCTCTTTGTTTAGTTTTGTCTCATTGCCGTTTAAATATTGTAGTTGTGTGAATTCAGCAAAGTAATACAATATAGTCCAGTAGTCCATAATAGTAGTGGGTTATCCATAGGACTGGCAATGTCAGAAGTTGTTGACCTGAGCCTTTTACAGCTCAGCCTATTAATATGGCTTTACTTTTTATACCTCGTTTTTATACTTTTCTGGTGGATGGTTAAGATCAACATAAAGCAAGACCTATATAACAAGAAATGTAGCTTGACTCTTCTGGAGACACTATGCAATCCACTGTTGCACTGACAATGCTGGAATTTCTCCAGTAGTAACACAGAGATTGGATCAACCAAGTCATTCCCTTTGTTCTTGTTCATTAAGGTCAACAAGGGCCTTCAAAGAACTTCACTGACCCAGCATGTGGGTAACAGTGTCTGTACAGGGACCCACAAATAACATGTGTGCCTTTTTCATAACTGTTTATGGCTTGATTTAGAACTGCAAAGAGCCCCAGCCCACAGTGGCTGGTAGAGGCTGCCAGTGTCTTTGAGGTCACTCTGTGGCCAAGGAGCTAACTCCTCTTCATTGGATAACCAGCTATATCAGAAGAAGGGTTCTTTCCATGAAATTTCTGCATTTGCTGGTTGTTTGTTCCTTACTGGTTTTTTAAGAAAGAAATAAGCATAAAAATGAACACTGCTACCTGGCAATTCCTAGGTAGAATTGTTTAGAGCAGGACTTAACCATTTTCTTACTAATATTTATTTTAAAAAGATAAGGCTTGGGCTGGTCAAATAGCTCAATGGATTAAAGCACCTGCAAGCAGGTACAGGGACCAGGGGTTTGATCCCTGGGCTCCACCCCCTGGGCCTGCTGAGATGGCAATTGAGACTGGGCATGATGGAGCATGCCTGTAATCCCAGATCTTGGGAGGTTGTAAACAGGTGGATCACTAGGAGTTCAATCTAGTAGTGAGACCCTGAACACACTACAGACCCTTCCCTAAAAAAAAAAAAAGACCAGGCTTGATGATGAATTATAAACATGTCATGTGATACGGATGGCAAGCTGCCTATGACTTGAATTTATATGGTTTTTGTTTGAAATAAAATTCTAACTGATAGTCATTTATTCACACATCACATTTCTCTTCTGATTTATATATTCTCCTCAAGCAAGGAGAAATGATGTGATGCGTACACATATATGCATGAACCAACAACTTCTACACATTTCTGTTAAAGGACCTTCCCAACAGGAGGCCCTGCCAGGCTCTCTGAATAGATCAAATACCTTGGTCTGTGCTTCTAAGGAAACTTATTTTGCTCAGTTGTGGTATTTGCACTTTAACATAACCTTTCTCTCCTCTTCACTGTCTCCCTAAATGAAGAAAGGGACCTCACTTTCCCATTTCCCTGGGTATACAGAACAGTTCCTAAAGTGTAAAAAAGAATGAAACCAAATGAATGAATGAGAACAGGATGGGTGAAAAGCACCCCTAGAAAAATTATTCTAAAATGCATCAAGGCACTATATATTGAAACCTTCCATAATAGATACATAGAGTATCAAGGTAATTTTTTTTTTTTTTTTGTTAAATCTCATCACCGCAAATACCCGATTCTTCTGCACTTGATATGTTACTCTGCACATGAAATCTATGTACTTTTTTGTAAAAAAAAAAATAAATGGAACATTTAATAGACAATTTAGTAGACATTTGGCAACATGGTTATTTTAATCTGAAATGGGGAGATGCTGGGATGGAATGATAGTTACACCTCACATACGAAAACGGCCCTTGGTGGAGCAAGGAAGATTTTGCTGTGAAAGTCCACCTTAGAGCAGCAGAGGTAAAGGCCGGTGATCCAAGGAGAGGGAGCGCCTCTGCGAAAGAAATCAGAAAGTTGAAGTCTCTATCAGCTCCCCCCCCCCCAGTGGTGCTGTGATGGACCGTGTAGGAGAGGACCTCACTCTGCCTACCATGTTCTCTAGGAGCCTTTCAGGTCTGGCACTTCTGCAAGAGTTTCCTTTCTGTGGTGGACACAGACTGCTTAAACATGGAGAAGAGGAGGCACTACCACAGTGAAAGGCTGGATGCCAGCCTTTTTCTACTGTGGAAGCTGAGGCCACATCTCCAGCTCACAAGCCTGCAAGTCCTGGAACTCTAGAGGCTGAGGCAGGAAGATCACAGGGAGTGCAAGGCCTGTCTGGGGCTACATACTGAGCTCAAGGCCGACCTGCAATATAGAGCAATAACTCATCACAAAAAGCCAAAATTAATTAATTATTTAATTTTAAAAGCAGGAATCAACGTTGATGACAGCTAGGTCCTGGGCTTTTAGTTTCCAGAACAGTAAAGCCAGTAAGCTCACACTCTGTTATGCAGCTTGGAGAAATACAGCAGGTGCCTGTGGCTCTCTTTGTCTTTCTTCAAAAACAAACATACTGCTAAGGAAGAGGAAAATAAACACTCCAAGGGGTGCTGAGTCACATCAAAGTAAAGATGAGGGGAATTCATGTGGAGGAAAACAACTCCCTACAAGGTTGGGAGGCAGAAAACGTAATTGGGAAGATGAAATGACACCACCCATGGCTAGGAGAACCAAGACGCAAAGGTAGCTGCAAAAATGTGGGGTTGAGGATTAGCTGGCCAAGAGGAAGGCGGATGGAAAGTATGCACGTGGAAATCAAGAAGTTTAAAGAAAAATACCCTCAGCAATGAGGCTGTACAGGACAAAGTAGAATCACCCTCTTTACCCTGGGCAGAGCTGGTGCTTGGCTCAGTGGTGGACAGTGATTGCAGTGGCTGTTTTGGTGGCCCAAAGAGCAATTCATTGATCACCACTGTCAAGAAAACACAACTAATTTTGCACAAATAAGTTTATAGTCACGGAAAATTTTCTTTTTGAAATGAGGAGGCTGAGTTGTACTGAAAACCACCATCACAGACATCACGAGTTAGTGTTTTCTTTTTTTAACATGTTGAGATGCAAACAAAGAAAATCACTGCTAACAAGTGAAAATGCAGCAACACGAAATTCTGAGTATGAATGAAGAGTCAGAGTCTGTGTCTCAGAGTCAACAAAGGTGAAAAAGGAGGCTGTGGTATGGCCAGGAAGGCTGGCTCACTTGAGGACAGCGATCACAGGTTGCATGAGTAGAATGCAGTGGTACAGAGGTCAGCCCACAGTTACAGACAGACAGTTGCAAGACACATTGAAGACACCAGGAGAGAGGTAGGGCACCTGGCACAGCATCTGTGGGGAGGTGACAGCGCAGAGTGCAGAAGAAACAAAGTAAATGTAAGAGACTGTGTGCATTGCCTGATTAGGTTGTCCAGTAGAGCCTCTTGGCTTAGAATGAGGCCTAAGAATGGATGAAAGTGAGCAAGTGCCCTTTAGTGCCTGGAAGTCAGCGATGACAGGAGAGTCTCCTGGATGGAGAAGGGTGAGGCAGTAGACAGGGAATACTGGAAAGATTACTTTGAAAATAATTACAATATTGTTAAGTTGAAAAGAAAGCAACTGGGGCTGGTGAGATAGCTCAGCAGCCTAAAGCTCCTGCTTAGGCAAGCTTAGGAAAACTCCAGTTACACCCCAGAACCACATGCTGTGTCAGCCCCACCCCCAGGGTGGGCTGAGCCAGCCACAGAGTCTGGGCATAGTGGGGCATGCCTGCAATCCCAGTGCTGGCGAGGCTGAAAACAGGAAGATCACTCTGAGCTCAAGCTGCATAGTGAGACCCTGTAACAACCAAATACATTTAAAACAAACAAACAAACAAACTGCAAAACAGTATCATGAGCATGCTATGTTTCAGGTAAGATGGGATGGGGGATATTAAAAATGTACAATATATTCTCACTGGTGTAGAAGAAACATAAGAACAATAAGATACAAATGAAGTCACTGGTGCCCTTTGGGAGGTTGTGTGGAGGAGGATCGAGGAGGGAGAGACACTTCTCTGAACACACTACAGCATATACACTGACTCTTGTAACCATGCTCAGGTTCTCTCCAAATACCTCAAACTCCACAGATAATTAAAATCAACTCACATGGGAGAGAGGGGGACCAAGATGAAAGATGAACAGTAAGAAATCTAAATTGTTACAATTGGATAATATGACCACAATAAAAGGGTAGAACAAAGACAAACCAGTAATGCTGGTCAACAGGATTTTGATTGGGTAATATAAATTGACCAAAGAACTATACTCCCATGTTATAATATAGTCGGTTAATATGTTCCTCACAGGAACATACGTTGTAGTTCTGAAACTACTCTGTACTAGAAGTGAACAAATAAGTAGATCTCTTATAGACAGCAACATCTATATTACCAACTATTGGAGAAAGAAGGTTCAAATAAAGTGCCACAAACGTTGAGGTTTTGGATCTAATCTGAAGGGCCAGTTTGAATTCATGGTGCTTAATATGCATATACACAGTGATGTGTGGATTACAATACATATTTATAAGTTATAAGTACAGGCTCTGTCCACACAGAAAGCTTAGAAATGATGCTTCAGCAGCTACGAGCATGCAGAGCACCTGGATCTTGGTTTCTAAACACCACTGTACAAGATAAGGAATCAGAGCTTGAGGAGAAAAGGGTTAAATCCAGGCTTGGGACAGGGAAAACACAAGGTGAGCCTGGGACAGTGTGGTGCTAGTAAGTAATGAAATGCTCAGGAAAGTCAGGGCTTTTTAAAAGGACAGGGGTATCACATTGAAGGAGCCAGCTGGCCAGACCCATAACAACAGCAGTAAATCAAATAATGAAAGTCTTCACTTATAGCTCAAATAAAATAAACGAGCCCATATTGATATACATAAGTAAATAAACAAGGCAAAAAGAAGAGCTCTTCTTCGCAATTGAATTCCAATCAATACATGACGAAAACAAAGAATGCAATAAAATCATGTGGCACATTAGTTGTTGCCATCAAAATCTGCAAATTGAAGTTCCGGCCAGATAGCTCAGTGTACTAAAATGCCTGTTTAGGCAGAGCCCAGTGGCCAGGGTTGGATTCCCAGTGTGCCAAGCTGACCCCACCCTTGGGGGATGCTGAGAAGGCCATTGAGACTGGGCGTGGTGGTGCTCACCTGTAATCCCAGCACTGGGAGGGTAAAAACAGGAGAATCACAAGGAGTCCGATGTATGTAGTGAGACCCTGTACACCCTGTAGACCCTGCCCCAAATTAAAAAAGAAATCTATGAATGGACATGAACATTAGTGGATCAAAATCAGGACAGAAACAGAATCCTTACATAATCCTAAAGTACCTCTCCACAAGATCCCAATCGCAGAGTGAAAAGCCATGACTTTATCATCAGAAACCCTCATGATGTCACTTGGTATCACCAAGTGATCAAGGCAATGTCACTGTAAGAAGGCCTGTTGGTATCCTGAGTCCTCCGAAGTGAACTGCGAAGGACGGACGAAGACTTAATTTCTGTGGTTTCACTGCCCCAAACAAAGAGCTCAGTAGATGAAGGGGAGGAGGTGACCAGCACTTTCAGAAGAGTGAAGGTCATGAAAGCAAAGAAAGGCTGTGCCTTGTCACCAATCTGAGAAGAGAAAGGCCACACAAGTCGGTGGAATGTGAGGTGCAGGGTTCCGGAATGGAAAAAGTGTAAATAGGTAAAACTGAAACAAAGCCTCCAGGTTAGTGAATAGAATGATAGTGTACAATAGTTATGTAAGGTGTTGAAATTTGGGAAACCTGGCTGAAGGGTTATGTGGGAATGCTCTGTTATTTCTCAAATAAGTTCAAAATAAAATGTATCAGAAGTTATGAAAGTTTAATCAGCTCAGTAGAATCATTTGTGTGTTTGTGTGCAGTATGTTCTAATGTAACTTCTCTGTGAAATGTAACACCCAATGTGGCTGTGTTTATATTAAAGAAAAGACAATTTCAACAAACACCTTCACTATATTCATTCACAGCATCAACTTGAACAAGCATGGCTATCTATTTGTGGTACCCAGAATCAAATTTGGGACCATGTGCTTGCCAGACAGGCCCTTAAGCCACTGAGTTATATCCTCAGCCCCAAGCAGTGCTTTTATAAAAGTAATGTTCAGATTGTATTTTTTTTTTTTTTTTTTTTTTTTACATATTGAGTACAGGGTCTACAGGATCTTACTACACAGATTGGACTTGTAGGGATCCTCCTGTTTTTAGCCTCCCTAGCACTGGGATTATAAGAGTGCACCTCCACACCCAGTCTTCAGATTATATTTGAAAGACTTAAACCTGAAGTTAGGTTCATTTGTCCATAGACATAATAAATTGCATTTTCCCTCTAGGGATTTGAGAGGATGGGGTGTCAAATCTGAGCAGAGTTAGCCAGAACAGACAGTGGAAGGAACGTTCTCTAAGAGGGAACTGCGAGTGAGAATCCCTGAGTTAGGAAATGGATTGCTTTGCTTTAGGAACTAATAAAAGTGAGAATAGCAGGAATTAAGGAATTAAAGAATTACATGAAGGCTGGAAAGGGTCACACTGGACCTTGCAGGAGAGCTAAGAACTTTGCTGTGAAATCAAGAACATGCCCTCTTTCTAATGTCAGTCCTCTGACTCAATTGCTGAGCAGGTTTAATATCACCCTGATCAAAAAGAACAACAAATGAATGTTAGTTGAAATGTCAGTATTAAATCAGAAGCTGTCTCCATTCATTTTGCCTGGGACTAAAAAACAACTAAATTTTTTGAAAATTTAGGAGAAGAGAAACTTTTTGTATATAACATCTATTGTTTAAAACTCCATTCCAGACCCGACCTTTGTAACTATATTGATCGACACAACTTTTTTCGTTGACTACTAGGAACTGTGCCAGATTTCCTGGGCAGCTTTTGTCCTGAGCTCTCTGCTGCTGTCCAGCCCTCTGGAAAGTTTTCGTGGTTGCTTTTTATTATCAAAAAAAGTCCCAGATATCTTGCCTTATTTTTAACTATGCCAGAAACACGAGGAAAAGTGGCTGATGGATTAATCTGGTTTATTGGAGTCCAATTGATAGTTTAAATTTTAACAAAAGGTAACACGTGACCCAAGGTTGCCTGGCGACAGCTACTTTCTCTTAGTTCATTGAGAAGAAAGGTTTGTACTAATATTGTTTAGACAAGATGTCATGTCTGCATCTTGTCCTCTGATTAACTACTACGAAGCCCACAGTATGCAATATATTAATTATTGTAACTGTCCTACTAACCTGTTTTGAAACTGTTTCATGGCTATTTTTTCTTTTTTCTCATTAAAATGAATTTTAAGAACGCAAAGAAAGAAATACACCAAAGAAAGGAAAAAAAGAAAAAAACAAATAAAAGGTAAAAACCTCTTCCGTTAGCTTTGCCATAAACAAGTTAGGGGTCTTGTTATTTTTGAAGAATCGGAGAACTAACTCTCTGCGTCCGGTCACAACGCCCAGGAAGGGGTGGGAACAACGTTACTTTGGAAGTGCAGGGGTTGTGGAGATGGCTCAGCCTCCTCTAGACGGGTCCCCTGGGCGCAGACCCCCTTGCCCGCGGCGGTTGGATTTGAAGGCGGTGCCACGGCCGGACCTGAGACGGCGCGCGGCGAGGTGGCCGAGGTGGCCGAAGTGGCCGAGGTGGCACGCGCCGCGCGGTGACGGCCCCGCGTCTCAGGCTGCGAGCCGCGGACTCCGACCAGAGTGACCGCCACCAAATTCCTCCATCCCGCCCCGGGCCCCGCCCGAAGGTGCGAAACCCACCGGCTCGGCTCGCTGCGCGTCCCACGTACCTGCGCGCCCAGACGGCGCGGCCGCGAGCAGCAGCAGCAGCGGCAGCGGCGACAGCAGCAGCCGCAGGGTCGGGCGGCCGCGCGCCGCGCTCCCGGGGGCCCCCATGGCGGCGCGACGCGGTCACATCGCGGGCTCCGCACGCCCGTGGCGCCGTGCAGCGGCGCGCCCGTCCCGGAGCCGCGGCCCGGGACCCCAGGCGCGCCCCGCGGTCCCCCGCGGCCGCGACGCCAGCCAGCGCCCCGCCCCCTGCATCCCGGCCGCGCTCGGCACAGACAACACCCACGCCGCCACCGCAGGTGCGCGCGCCCGGCCGGCGCTCAAAGCTGTGGTCTAATGCCTGAGGCCGGAGGACCGAGAGGCGTCGCGGATTCCACTAAGCCCGGCCACGCCGCGTGCGGAGGGCATCAGCCCGCACCACCTGCCGTGAGGGGCCCGACCTTTCACCCACGAGCGCAGGGAACCAAAGTCCAGTGACTTCTGAGGTCCGGGGTGTGTGTGTGTGTGTGTGTGTGTGTGTGTGTGTGTGTGGTGGCCCGCGCAGCACATAACTGGGGTGCAGAAAGCACAGGAAAGGGGCGCACGTGCCCAGAGTTCAGGACAAGTCTGCCTCCCGCGTACGTACCTAGGACCAGCTTAAAGCCTCCAAACAGGCTTACCTTGTACCTCTGCTGCGTCCATCCCCCCTCTCCTTCCTCCATGTAGGCGCATAACCCCCAGTCCTCTCTGTGTCTCCCACTTTGAGGATGGCTGTTAGTTACTTCCAGTAGTTACCTTCTGTTTCAATCCCAGTATGCTTCATAATTTAATTTTTTTAACTTTATGTTTGCAGCTCAAATGATTGCATTCGTGGTGGAGACTTGCTCTGTCTTAATTTATAAGACATATAAACCTGTTATAAGACATAACAGGTCTTAATTTTTTGATGTCTCCTCCCACCTCCTGGTCCCCTTTGCCATTGCTACGGATCTATCCTGCTTTCTTTTACTTCTGTAGCATCTGCTTGACAGGTTCCTTATAGTAACTTCTCGTTAAAACAACCGGTGTGGTTGTTGTTTGTCCACATTACGATTCATTTGTAATTTATGCACATTTCGGGAAGAGTCGTTAAGATTTTGTCGGTGTTACCTTGAGCTGCCATTATCAGCCTGTTCAGTTACAAATGATATTAGTTAAGCTCCATCAACCTTCCCCCTGCCCTCCTTTTTGGATATCTAAACCTTAGGACATGCGTGCATTTCTGTTCAAATAGGATTCATTCATGGCCTGAAAGGGGCTGAAGCAGACATAGGTATGTTCTTCCCTTATCTCCTAACCTTTCTTCACTTGAACAGTGACAAGTTGTTCCATAAAGTCCTTCCTCCTACCAACAAGTGGGAATGGGTGTGGCAGGTGGGTGGTGGAGACCTCCCATGAGTGGGCTGACATTTTTTTGGGGGGGGGGAACCAGTAGTTTTCTGTATGCCTTCTCTTCTCCTTCTCAATTCCCCCTTGGTACTTGTCAGAGGGTCACCCATGTTCGCCTTTGCGCTTAGCTCCTCACTGTGTCCTCAGGAGAGACAAGCATGATCTGAGAATCTATAGATATTTAGGGTGTGATATTTCCCACACATTGATGAAGGTTTCATCATAGCTTTTATTTTTACCTGTGACCCAGTCTCACCTTAGGGTGGTTCCTTAGTAACTTTTAAATACTGTCTTCTGACCCATCTCTGTTCACATTAAGTAGTAGCAACTCATTGCACAGCAAAATAACCACCATGCTCTCCAGAGATTTTTTAAATGATCTGATACATTTGGATGCTTTCTTCTGCTTTTCAACACTACAACCCTTTTTACCACGATTTAGCTGACTGGGATCTTAATTTTGTGGTACCTGATGTATTATGAGTTTCTGGGCTTTCTGATCCAAACGTGAAGACATTCATAACTCACACCTCCCACTTCCAAGTACTAATATCTCACAAATAAAATTACGTGTTTTTTCCTACTCTAAGTTTAATTTCTAAATGGCTTCCATGGGTGCCATGCAGCAGTGGCATACAGTGACTGAATTCTTACTTGGAGGTAGAGTTACTGAGCATTTTGCATGTCATACCTTGTTCTGCCTTTACCGCAGCTCTGCAGGTGAGTCACATGACCTGAATCTCAAGCCTAGGAGGCAGGCCTGGGCATGTGGCTGGCCTCTGGAGCCACAGAACTGGCACCTGAGCTCTGACTAATATCCTGTCAAGGCTTGTGTTTTCAATGATTTCTTTGTATGCCTCTTACTCTTTAAGATACAGCAAATACACGTGGGGTGTGAACTGTTAATGATATGAAAATGTACACTTTATTAATTTATGGAAAGTGTAGTGCTGTGATTTCTGTATTCTAAAATACATTACAAATGAAGGATATGCTAATTTCTGTACACTCAAGTGCAGTCGGGGTAGCTAGAGATTGTATCAGTTGTGTTAGATTTTCTTAACATGACTATTTCTAAAGTTGTCAGTGACAGTTCAAGGAAAATAATTGATCAGATAAAGTTCTCTGAAAAGGGTTGGAAGTTGCGGAAGCAGAAAGGGAGAGAGTCTTGGGTGAGTTCTGAAATCCTTTTAGTTTACTTTGCCATTTGCAGCAGAGCAATGCTAGACCTGCAAAGACCAGCCCTTTACCAAAGAGCTTTTCTTCCCCAGATAACTTACTGTATACCCACATGTCTGGTTTTTTTTCACTCAACATGATGCTTATAACAGTTTTAAAGTTGCGTGCTACTGGTTTTTAGTTGTGGTACATTGCTGTAAAGTTATCCATTGTATGTCACAGCTTACTTATTAATTCAGGGCTTACTTTTGATGACCTTAAGATTGTTTGCAGGTTGGGACTCTTAGTAATTTTGCACATTGTTGTTCATACTGCCTGTGTAGGTACATACATTTCTGCTGGATATACACCTAGCAATGTGACTGTGGGCTCACAGGTTAGACACAAGTAATGCCAAGTTAGTTTTCCCAAGGAGTTGTGCCCGTTCTACACCCCTGTCCACTACAAATGACATTTCTTCTTTCACATTCTTGGTATTCTGGCCTCATCATTCTAGTCATTTTATATAGCTTAGCATGACACCTAGGGTGGTTTTGATTGGCATTTTTCTGATAATTAACGATACTGAGATTTAAAATGTTTTTGTAATAAAAAAATATTTAATGGATACAAAATTTCACTATGCAGCTTAGACTCCTAGTGGTTCTCCTGTCTCAGTCTCTCCAGTGCTAGAATTATAAACTTACAGTTTCAGGGCCAGCATGACATATGGTACCAGGGATTGAACTAGGGTCCTTGCACTTACCAGGCAGGTGCTTAGGCCATCGAGCTATCTCTCTAGCCCAATATTGAAACTTTTAAACTAACTCATTAGCTATTTGAATATACTCTTTTGTGATGGATCTGCTCAAGTTTCTTGACTATTTTCTCAATTAGCTTATCTTTTATTTTTAATTTATTTAAAAGCATGCGTTACATATGCTTAGTATCAGGCCCTTAACAGTCACACATGTTGCAGGTGTCTTTTCTTGTAACTTGTCTTTCTGTGTTTACAGGGGCATCTTTCAATAAAAGAAATTCTTAAATGGAACATAATCTATTTATCTATGAAGTTATTTCCTCCAGAGTAATTATCTTTTCTGTCCTGTTTATAAATCTAAAGAAGAAAAAACTTACCTTGAAGTCACCAACATATGTTTTCTAAACTAAGTCCTGGAAATTTTGTTGTTTTATTTTCACACTTATTATGACATCTGAAATCAATTTATGTAAGTATATCTATGAGATATATGTATATCTGTATCTATATCTAGAAGGGGTTAATTTTTAAGAAGTTTTGGACATAAATGTTATTATCTCAGTTCAGCAGATGAAAAGGTATAAATAAAGCAAAGTTTGTTAGCTTAGGAGAAAAGTGGGAATTTTTAGACTGGTTTAAATTTAGACACTAACTAGATGTGACTATTTTTTAACACTAAAATGAGACTTTTGCCACAAAAGCAAAACAATATATTTCCCAGGATTGTCCATATAACTTTAAAAAAAAATGTTTTGAATTTGTATGCGTGTACTTGGGACTGCTATTGTGCTGAGCTGTATCCTTGCCCATTCATTTGTTCACTTATTTCATATTGGCGATTGAACCAGGGTCTGGTATTTCAGTTTTTATCTTTTATTTCTGAGACAAAATCTTGCTAAGTTTCCCAGGCTGGATTTAAACTTGAGATCCTCCTGCCTCAGCCTCCAGGCAGCTGGGATTACAAGCCTGTGCCACCATTCCCAACTTTTACTATTTCTTTCAATGCAAGTTTTCTTTGATAACTCTATTCAAAATACTAACTTCACATTAGAATTTAATGTATATGTTATGTATGCTAAATTAATGCTCAAGGTACCTTGTGCTAAGTTCTGATGGCTTCCATTTAAACATGTGAGCATCTTTTCATTAAATAGTCATTCTCCAAGACTTACTGCAAAGGAGTTGAAGGCTGAGTTCAGGGTTGAATGCATGTGAGAGCAGAGGTTTGCTGTCCCAGTACTGGAAAGAAGAAAAGAAGAAGAGGAAGAAGAAGGTACATTGAGAAAAAAGTTATGAATTAAATATGTATGAAGTCTTCCCTTCTGCTGTAACGTTCCACTCTGTCACCTGCCCAGAGTGGCCTGTCAGCTGTGTGTGCTTCAGTGTCTCGTTCTTGTCAGATGCAGCTCCCTGCAGCTCATAGAGCAATGGCTGGCTCAGCCTCTCCCCATCCTTAGCAGCAGCTATAACTGAAATGGGTCACTCTTCCATCCATACATTTTGACTGGCTTATTTTAATTTTTTAAATGTATTTAGTACAGAGTCTACAGGGTCTCACTACACAGATCCAACTCATAAAGATCCTCCTGATTTTAGCCTCCCAAGAGCGGGGATCACAGGTGTGTACCACCATGCCCAGTCTCAGGCACTGACTCAGTGCACCCCAGGGGCAGGGTCAGCAGGGCACACTGGGGATTGAACCCCGGTCCCTACGTCTGCCTGGGCAAGTGCTTTCATCCGCTGAGCTATCTGGCTGGCCCTCTAGTTTTTTATTATTAATTTTATTGGTGTATTTTAGATATGCATAATGATCACATTAATTATAAGGAATTTGTGCCTGTACATGATATAGGTTTTCCCCCCACATTCCCTTTCTGTCCCTTCAACCCCTTTACTCCTTATCTACAAAACCTTTGTTTCCATCCTTTCTCCTTTTCTTTTTACTTTCCTTTTCGCTTTCCAGTCTGTAGTTCCCCTTCTCACTTGAGCATTTTCTTCTTATTTCCCAAAATCTACAACACATTTTGGTGCTGATTTACATTTTTAGTTTTTACAACAAAGAAGCAATTCAGTATTTACACTTGTGTTTGATTTGCTTCACTTAAGAGTGTGGTCTCAAGGTGTATCTATTTACCTAGAAATGCCTCAAATTTACCATTCTTTATGGGTGAGTAGTACTCCATTGTATAAGAAACCCTAACATTTCTAGCTATTCCTTCTTTGTCCATTGATGGGCATTTGGACTGTTTCCAAGATTTATCTATTATAAGTTATGCTGCTATAAACATGGATGTGCATATATCACATGGTATGTTGTTTTTAAAGACACTTCTCAAATGAAGAAGTACAAACAGCAAATAAATACATGAAAAAAATGTTTAACATCACTGATTATTCCAGGGATGCAAATTAAATACTGTGGAGATTTTTATCTCACTCCAGGAAGAATAGCTACCATAGAAAAATCAACGAATAACAAATACTGGACGGGTTGTGGGGCAAACGGAACCCTTCTCCACTGTTGGTTGGGAGTACAGACTGTGGAAATCAATGTGGAAGTTCCTCAAAAAATTAGGACCAGAAGTTCCATTCCACCCAGCTATTCCCCTTCTTGGTATTTTTCCAAAGGAATCAAAAACATTTTAACTAGTTTTAGCTTCTGAAAGAGGTCTTCCTTTGCTTTTGCTTGCTTCATCAACTTTGCTTTGCTTTCTTTAATCCTTAAGAGTCTCATTCACGAAACCGTTTTTGGAGACCACCATATGACCCAGCATCAAGTGACTTAGATTCACACGCCCTGATATTCTTGAGAGTATTTTTCAATTCTCTGTGTTCTTCAGATTCACTATGTGTTTAAAACTTTCCTGAAATACCAAAGAGTTTTCTTCTGTGGAAGATGTTTGTTTCTCTGAAAAGATTTGACCATTGTTTTTCATTTTCTATTTTAAGATGTTTCACCACACTACCATAGGAATTAAGTGGAGAGATTGTTTTCCTTAATCTTTCTCTGAGTGTTACACTTCTCGTTCTTTCTGTGAACTATTTCTATGGGGAAATCACAAAGCCAATGGAGTGCCAGGTAAAACCACACCTGAATGTGAACGTCCTTCCACCTTGAGAGGAGACCTTGGTTTACTATCCTCTGCAGACCTGCAAAATGCAGCACTCAGACATCGCTGCTCCTGACAGGTGCCTCCCCAAAAGGCTTGCGAAGCCCTGGTAGGGTTCATGTTTAATTTTTCCAGTTTGAGTTCCAGTTGGACAAACACTATTTTAATCTTAAAAAATATTCACTTGCTATAGCTTTTTGGTTTCATCTTACCCTTCTGAGCAAGGAAGGGAAATCCTGGCTCTGTAATGTAATGAACATTCCAGAGTCACTTAATTCAGAATAGCACATAGGAAAGTACCTGCCCTGGAATGCTAACAGGCTGTGGAGGAAGTCACCTTTCTGTCACACTTTGATCCTAAACAGTTGGCTGCAAGTCTAACACCATTTCACTTTGAGGAGGAAATCGGCCTGGGGTGAAGGAGATGTTCCATTGTATGCCAGTTTCCTTACTCGGAAAGATAAACATCTCAGACCGTGAAAATACAAGTCACTGTCTTCCCCCAACTCAAATTATATGAGTGCACCATGATCCATTTCCTGTTGTTAGGAATTTGGAGTTATCATTGAGTTGTAGGAGTCTTTTCTATCTTCTCCATAAATGGCAGATATTTTTGCCAGTTGATAACTTGTCATTGGTAAGGTCCAATGTTTCCATCTTTGTTACTCAGCACTAGCATTCTGGTGTCCCACCTTGTGCTCAGGGGCTCTCAAAGATTTGAATCTGGACTCTGAATTCTACCATTGGATAGGAGAAAAGCCCATTAAAAATCGAAAATGAGTTTATGCACAGTTTGACCAGATTGGGAGGATCACTAGTCTACCTTCCCTCTGGATTATTGGAGGAGTAGAACAAAAGCCAAGGAATATATACATGTGGATTTGGCCTGGCTTTGGCTAACCAAAGACCCAGGAAATGTTCACTTTTCACCGGCAGCAGGCCTGGGGTTCACAGTTTCCTCTTTCAGCATGAGAAAGCTGGAAAAATAGCTTATCTTAAAAAAAGAAAAATTCAAAATTTAAAGATCTATTTGACTTCTTGGTTATATATCTAAGCAATCTTTGTGTAACCCAAGGCTGAATATGTTTTTTTCTTGAATATATTACTGCTTTAACCTTTATGATTGTATCTATAAAACATGATAAGCTAAATTATGCTTATATGGGAAAAAGTAGAGGTGAATTTTTTCCTGTAGGTGGCTTTGTGTTTCTGTTCCATTGTCAGTAGACTTTCATACTGTGTTCACTTGCTTTACCCATTTTCTTGAGAAATCTGTTGATGATATGGGTGGGGTTAGTTTCTGGTTTTTATTCTTCTCGTTCATCTGTTTTTGCACTAATACCATACTTTTTTCAAAAGAGAATTATGGTAATCTGAGCAACTACTTTGAAGGTAATGAAATTAGCAATATAATACCCATTGCTAATTTCCTATCATCCAGTTTTGAATTCTGCATCATTTTTATTGCTTTTTAAATTCTCTTTAAAATAAAAATTAAAAGAAAGGAAATGTTCAGGTTTTACTTCTGTGCTTTGTATATAAAAGGCTTACAAAGACTTTACAGAATTTCTGTTTCTTCCTCTGAAGAGCAGTACACTACCAAGGTAAATTTTTTAAATTAAGGATTTTTATTGGCACATGAATGTTAAGTAAATAGATTTCATGTAGATTCCTCTACTTTTCCCCATTTCCCTTCCAGGATACAATTCAGAATGGCACATGGAGTTTGGTCACTGTGCTTTCCCAGTCTTCTTCGATCTGTGACACTTTCTGTTTTTAGCTTTCTTTTGCTTTTTCTTTTTTCAAAGTGACCTTGATAGTTTTTTTATATAATAAAATTTTATTTTTCCCAAATGTACACCCGGTTGAGCCTATTCGTCGTGCATCTCGCCAGTGGCAGGGGCATCTCCACCTTTGGTATTTCTGGTATAAATAACTAGAGATCTGTGCCTTGAGACCAGCTTGATAAGCCCTTTCCTAAGGAGCTCCTGAAGGCCTGCTCTGGCTGGTGACCCTCAGATCTTTGTCTCCCAGAGACCACAGCAAGTGCTATAAGTTTGTAGTTGGGAACTTCCTTTTGGAGTTTGTGATAAATAGCTTTATCAAACAGAACCAGATTGTTGAGCTTGTCCTGAACTTTCCTTTTGGACCACTTCTTCCTTTTGGCCTTGCCCCCAGATCTGTTCACTGGGTCTTTGTGTCTCTTGGCCGCCTTTCTGGCATCTTCTTTCTTCTTGTTGTCTTTAGGTGGCGTCACAGAGCCCAGAGAGCGGTGGCTACCACTGCAGGCCCCGGAAGATGTTGGACAGAAAAGCGACCTTGATAGTTTTAAGGAGTATTACCCGGGTATTCTGTAGAATATTCCACCAGTATTGATTTTTTAAAAACGTATTTTTCTCACAATTAGTTTGGGTTTATAGGACTTTTTTTTTCCTGTTCAAAAGATGTCATAGAGGTAAAGCACTTCTTTTTATCATATCACATAGATCATACCATATCAAGGATACATGATGTCTACATGATATCATATAAGCCATTTTTTTTTTTTTGGTGATATCATGGATTGAACTCAGGACCTTGTGCTTGTCAGGCAAGCACTTATTCTAGTGAACTATCTGCTCAGCTTCCATGATATCATTAAAGCTTCATGATTTGATAAGAATGTGCTCACCAGGAGCACATTCTGGACCATTAAGGTACTGTACTATCTTTTTCATTGTCTAATGTGGACGCTGATCACTAAGAGTAACCCAGCGGAAATTAAGCTCCACCTTTGGGTCACTGTCGTCATATATTATTTGGAAATCTTCTACAAAGAAGATCTGTCCCGTCTCCCCACTTATTTACTGATTTGTTCAATCAGCTACTCATGGGCTTAAGCATACTTATTTTCTATTTTGGATTATCACTCAGTGCTACCTATTTATTTATTCATTGCTTAATTTTTTCCCTTGCCTTTGGGAGTCCTTTCATTTAACAACAAAAATTTAGCCACTTTGCAATAGAAGCAAATTTCCTTGACTCAGAATGATGAGGAGTTTAAAAAACTGTCATAGTTGTTTAATTAATGGTGGAAGACTGAAAGTGTTCCCTCAGATCAAGAACACGATGAGTATGCTTCTTGTCATTCTTTTTGAGTTCAATAGAATGCGCTATGTCTTTGCAATAATAAATCAAGTTACAAGAATTAGAAATGACAGAACTATTATTCATAGACATGGTAACTTTATACAATAGAAAAGTATCTTTTAAAATATTAATATTTGGCTGGGGAGATGGCTCAGCAGATTAAGTGTTTCCCTGGCAAGCGCAAGGACCTGAGTTCAATCCCCAGTTCCACCAAAAAGATATATTAATATGAACATTTACAAGGATTCTAGACTTCAGTTCAATACTGAAAAGGCCATTTCATGGGTACATACCAACAATAAATGGTTAGAAAATAAAATAAAGGTGCCTCTTATAATACCATGAAAGACATGTATACCTTTATAGGAAAATATGTGAAATTCCATTCACTGAATAACCCAAAGAAGACCTTTTCAGGTGGAGAGACATGGGTTATGGTTATAGCTTGCAGATTTACTACCTCTCAAAATTTAGCTGATAAAATCAATAAACACAATTGCAACAAAAACTGCAACAACTTGTGAAACTTGACAGAGCAATTTCAAAATTTGAAGGAATTGGAAACATCCAAAAACTAACCGAGAAAGTTTTAAAGCTTAGAGATTTTTTTCTTACCCATAACAAGACCTGTACAATGACAGTGAGACTATGTGATGGGTAAAACAGCGAAACAAGGAAGGGCGTGCAAGAGAGCTGAGCTGTGCTACGCCGTGTTCTCACTCTTTGTGGTGAATGTACTTGTGTACTGCCAACACGTGCTAATAGCAACAAATTAACTAATATATATAAACAGTGAAGCATGTCTAGAATCCCATATCCACAGACATTTGGCAAATGATGTTGGGGGCATTTCGATTAGTGGGGAAAGGATGGGTCCTGCAGTGAAAAGTCTTGGTCACGGCCTTATTTAACGCTACACACAAGAATACTTTACTGTGTCCTAAGGAGCCACCGTAAGTTGCATGATGCTCCCCATTCTTAGGATGACATCCCAATCTCTGATACATCAGACTGTGACCCTACTTAGAAATAAAGTCATTGCAGGGGCCAGGGAGATGGCTCAGTAGAATAAGCGCTTCCCTGGCAAGTGCAAGGGTCTGAATTCAATAACAGGTTCCAGAAGAAAAAAAAAAAAGAAAAAGAAATAAGGTCATTGCAGACATAGGATAAAATGCTACTGGGGCAAGATGGCCCCAAGTGCAGCATGACTACATACTTATAAAAAGGACATTTGGGTAAAGATGTGTGCACGGGGAGAATGTCTTGTGAACATAAAACGAGAGACTGGGGTAAGGTGCTGGCAAACTAAGGAACCTCAATGACTGCTGGGAAAGCACCAGAGCAGGAGAGACACATGGAGTGGATTGTTTTTCACAGACTCGGTAGGAACAAATCCTGGTGACACCTTGATTTTGCCCTTCTCGCCTCCCAAACTGTGGGGATCTGTTTCAGGCATGTAAACCTCCCAATCTGTGATACCTTTATTATTTTATTTTATTTTCCAACTCAGCCCTGCCCTGAGGGTGAGGCTGGTGCAACATGTGGTGTTGGGGACTGAACTTCAGTCTGCCGTGCCTGCCTAAGTCTGACCGCTGAGCTATCTCGCCAGCCCGTGATACAGTTTTATAGCAGATCTAGGTAAGCAGCTCAAGACCTAATTGTGAAAAAGCAAAGTAGGAAGCTTTTAGAAGGCCATATAGCAGAATGCCTGGATCTTGGAAAATGCACTTCCTAAACACAAGGCGTAGCTAGAAATAAGAAGATAAATCAGATTGACTATATTAAAACTAACATGCTAATCAAAAAGTACTGTGAGTTAAGAAACAAGCCACAAACTGAAAGAATATATGCATATCTTAATATAAGAAATATTATGTAGTACATTATGTGTACTTATATTCTGTGTATATATACATGTATTCTGGGCATATATATATATATATATATATATATATATATATATATATATATAATGTATATATATTCTGCATAGTAGGCAACTGTCCCTTAATTTCAAAGAATTGCAATGCTACTTTGGTCTTAGCATTTTGAGGGTGAGAACTACTGTATAAAATAGAAACAGTACTCCTAACAGCAGAAGCAATGGCTTTGGCAAGGCTTTGTAAATAGCCATCGAAGTTACTCAGCCATTTCATAAAGGATGATGGCAATGAATAAGGTGAAAACCTTAGTGAGTGTTGAATGACCTTGGCATTCATGAGCACCAAAAGATGTCCGTGTAACAACTGTTGGTAATAATTCAGCTGGTGACTCTAGCAGCCAGGCATGCTAATTAGGCAGAGTTTGTGAAAAGGAACCAAAGATCGATCTTTCTTTCTTAATCTATCTTTCTTTCTTTCTTTCTTTCTTTCTTTCTTTCTTTCTTTCTTTCTTTCTTTCTTTCTTTCTTTCTTTCTTTCTTTCTTTCTTTTCTTTCTTTCCTTTCTTTCACTTCCTTCCTTCCTTCCTTCCTTCCTTCCTTCCTTCCTTCCTTCCTTCCTTCCTTCCTTCCTTCCTTCCTTCTCTCTCTCTCTCTCCTATTTTTTTGTTTGGAAAAACAAAGCATAACATTAATGATATGATTTGGTCCCAACCCAGAATTTGTCTAGCTTCATCTCAGACATCCATAATCCTCCCATGTTAGTAATCTAATCAATTATGACCTGAAGAATTTTGAAACTTCTAGCTGACACATGGGCCCTTGGAGAGCTTGTACTTTCAAAATGCTCTAGAGTAGCCAAGATGGTCCCGTCAAGACGTCAAAGCTTACTATGAGTAAATCAGATTTCCTTAGAATAACAATTGCTATTTATCAACAGGATAAATAGTATTTATTAAGGAATGAAAAAGTACAGACCAAGAGGAGATGTTTGCAATATGTACATTAAAGTAATGCAGAAAATCTAACCCCTACAAATCATCAAGAAAAAGATGGAGAACCCATTATAAAAATGAGCAAAAGTTTAACAAAAGAAGAGACCAAATTACAAAACAGGCTTTCTCCCCATCAGCCACCAAGGAAATACAAATTAAACCACAGTGAGATACTAGTGCCCTTCTGCTCCGATTAAACACCACGAAGTGCTAGTGACATGCCTGAGTGACCGGAGCTCTCATACATTGCAGGTAGAAGTGCTGCAGTGGAAAAAAGCAATTACTTTGGAAGGAGCTTTCCAGCACAGGGTTCATGGACAGTGGCCTGTGCTGCTGCTCAATGTTTTGCAGTTGGTGTCTTGACATTTTTCATTAATTTTGTCTTTAAATTCATTCTTTCAAAGTGGAGTCTAGAGATTATGGAGCCCAGACCCGGCAAAGAAGGAGGTGAAGTGTGTGTGTCTGCTACCGACCCTTGCTTCCTGGGCCATGCCTGACCTTGCCAATGTCACGAGAGCATAACTTTTCAGTGGGACCAGTGACTGGAAGTTCAGGGAGAATCAGGACTATGTGACAAACGGGCATCTCTGAGAGCCAGGGAGAGTCCTTGTATCCATGCAAACCAGACTTTTCTTTGAAAGCAGAACATAATATCCTTTCATTTATTTATTTATTTATTGGATACAGGGTCTCACTTCACAGCTCAGACTCATAGTGATCCTCTTGAGTCAGCCTCCCCAGTGCCGGGATTACAGCCGAGCACCACCACACCTGATTCTGGAAGCCTGTATGGCACACCCAGAACCCGGCATGTGGTACTGTGGATTGAACTCAGACCCACGCACTTGCCAGACAGGCACTTAGACTGCTGAGCTATCTCCCCATTCCAATAATGCCATTTTAAGGGACACACACACACACACGCAACTGTTATCCTTTAATTTTTCAAATCTTTTTTGCCTTTTTCAACAACTTTATTGAAAACATTTTGTAAGTAAGATTTGACAATTTAACATACTGCAAATCAGAAACTCATCTGCTATTATCTAAGTTTCAAAATTTTCAAAAACACTGCAGAAAATCTTTTATTTCTTTGGATTTTTTCTGTTCCATGCTGAGCTCCTGAGATACATGTTTTTCTTTTGGGTTCATTTTCATCTTCCTTAGAAGGTGAAGAATCACACTGTGGCTTGTTTAGGAGCCTTTCTCAGCAACCCTCATGGCAGCCAAGCCTGCACTTGTCACATCTGACAGGCTTGTCATTGTCTCCTGTCCCTCTGCGTGTCACACATTCAGTCCTGGAGTCTTCAGCCTTGGGCTTCTTCTGTGCTACAGACTGTCTCTGTCTTCTCTCTCTAGGAACTCTCTCCTCATGATTTCCCTCCTCAGGAACAAAGCTTCCCTTCCGACCTGTGGTTCTCCTGTTTCTCATTGGGATCTTCTCGGGCTCTGGTGGCACATCCTGTGGAGCAAACTTCACGGCTCCTTAATCTGTCTTTGTGACCATTTGGTCCCATCCGGTAAGGTTTCCATGGCCATGGCTACTTCCATGTCACTGCTCCCAGCCTGGTCACATTCTGAGCTCTGCCAACAACTATTTTTGGCCTTTCTTGTCACCCTTGTAAGGGGGTATCCAGACATCTAAGATTATAATGGAGTTTACAGGTGTCACACCATAAAAGAAGGTATTGGTCATGGTTCTTACAAATTCCACAACTGTAAAGCACTGCAGGAAGAGCAGATGCCTTTTGTGTTCCTCCTTCTTTTTTGCCTGCTTTTCTCTCCTTGGGTGCTCACAAAATTGCAGGCATGTTCTACTTCTGCCCTATAATTCTGCCCAGTAAGGCCCATACTCCTTGCCCTTCACTTTGAAGTTTTCCATTCAAGGTCTGTAGTTCTTCTAAAGACTCACACAGCTTATTATATTCCACATGAAGCTTTTCTCACTCATTCTCCAATTTATCCTTTATATTCTTTTGTAATTTTCCTGAATTTGAGTCATGTGCATATTTCCCTCAAAATAATAATTCACAAAACTCAGCAGGGAGAGCTGGTTGCTTATGTTTTCTCCTTCCATCCACACTAGAGCTAGTATCTGAATTGTCCACTGGGAAGATATTTGTACTGATCCCCATTAGTTCTGCTTTCTGCATCAGTTTGTGAGTAGCTGAAGCACTACCAGTGGGTGACCTGGGCAGTCTTTCCCTTGGAACCCAGGCTTGGGGTCTGCTGGATTGAGCTAGCTTGCCTTGGCATGACGTTGCTGCAGCCGAGCCTTTGTCCTTGCCTGTGCTTCTGGTGATGGCTGCTTCTTTCTCTCTTGCAAAGACTTTTTACATAGTATTGCAGAGCCAAGCCATTTTTTCTCTTCCACTTTCTGTCCAAATGATCTGTGTTTTGCTTACAATAAGCAAACAGTGGATCTGATATATCTTCTTTTGCTGCTTCTTCTGAAAACAAACCTTCTTTCTGGGCACAGGTCACATGAAAATAGGCTCTGCACCTCCCTGCATCACAGCTAGTGCAAACTCCAGTCTAGAAAGTGGGGGGTCTTCCCCAAAGCTACATTCCTTCATTTTTGTTAGTGATACTGGTCGTAATTTGTCAATATCTCCAAAGGCTACTCCAGGTACCTAGAGGGCACAGACAATGGGCCCATCTTCCAGCATCTGGCTCCTTGAAAATGCGGTCCTGGTTAGGACACAGCTCACTGCAGGGGGGTGAGGGGGGCACCGCTTTTATAAGCATCAGAGAATCAAGGTTTGGCGGAGTTTTCAGAAGCTGCACTGATAACAGAGTCACTCTCTCATCAACTCAGAGCAACCTTCATGACTGTAATGTCACAATTGTCATGCTGAATTGTTTCTTCTCCTTCTCCTCTTCCTCCTTCCTTTTCCTCTTCCCCCTCCTTCTCTCTTCCCCCTCCTCCTCTTCTTCCTCCTTCCTCCTCCTCTTCCCTCCTCCTCCTCCCTCTTCCTCCCTTCTCTTCTTCCTCCTCCTCCTTCTTCTTTTAGGGAAGGGTCTACAGGGTGTGCAGGGTCTCACTACTAGATCAGACTCCTAGTGATCCACCTGTTTACAGCCTCCCAAGAGCTGGGATTACAGGCACACACCACCATGCCCAGTCTCCATTGCCATCTCAGTGCACCTTGGGGGCAAGGCCGGCGCAGCAGGCCTGGGGATCGAACCCTTCAGCCCCTGTGCCTGCTTGCAGTCGCTTTAGTCCACTGAGCTATTTGGCCGGCCCTACATGCTGAATTATTTCATCAGCACCATCACTGTTACCTCCAAGACACACACAGCAAATTAGAATACGGTCCGCTTTTAGGGGGAACTCCAGTTTTGACCCTTCTCCAGAGTCAGCGCGTCCCCATTGCTCTTGCTCTGAGCCAGTGCCAGGCTACCACCGGTTAGCTCCTCAGCATCAGCGCCGTCTCTGCTAAGCACAGCAGGCCTGGGGATCGAACCCTTCAGCCCCTGTGCCTGCTTCTTCTTGTCCCTCCTCTTCCCCCTCCTCTTCTTGTCAGCCTGCTTCGCTTGCAGGCCTGCTGTGGTCTGCGTCCCGCCCCTCATCCTCGTCGTCCCCACACGGTCCCCATCGCTTCCCTCTTTCTGGGACGCTGGTCTCCCTTTCCTCGTCACCACAGCGGGCCGCCAGTCACTGTCACTTGCTGTCACAGTGGTCCACGTCATTCAGCTCTTTCACGGACACGAAGTCCGAGGCAGCCCCGTTATCAGACACTGCTTTTTCTTTTTCTTTCTCCGGCTCCTTCTCTTTCTTCCTTGGTCTTCTTCCATTTTCTTCTCCTTCCTTCTTTCCCACTTTAATTAACTGTTTGTTGAATAACAGTACTTCTTCCTTGGAAGAATTTTTAGGTAGTTCTTCTTTTACTTTGATATCTTCATTCAAAGTTTTTCTTCTAAAATATTTTCTTCTGAATCGCTACAGGAACCTCCTCCACCTCCCTTTGAAGGATCTTCACTTCCATTACCGCTCCCTTCAGAATGTGAGGCGTCTCCCACTTTAAAATCACCGTCATCGAACTACCATAATCAAGAGCTTCCAGAAGCGAAGCTGCCACAGGCTTCCCCTGCCTCCTCTTGGAGCTTCGACCACTTAAAATGGTAAAGTGGTACAGTGCAACTATGCAGCTGCTTCTGCAATTTGCCTGCTTCTACATACACGACGTCCGTTTGTATCTTTGCCTGCGAGCACAGCGTGTGACAGAAAGCGGCTGCAGTCCTGACCTCAGGGCGAGAGACCAGACCTGGCCTCCAGGCGGCCTTCGTGGGCTGCTCCCGTTCTGTGACCATGAACGCCTCAGGCCCCATTATCCTTTTCGTCTCTCATTATCACTAATAAGCTGCAGACAGGAGGTGCACCATAAAGCATATGTAACACAAGTGAAGTGAAAACATTTAACTCAGTTTTCTTAACATTTCTAAGAATGAAATGCATGTTCACGTACAAGCTATAAAGTATGAATTTTGTAATTTAGTCATTTGCAAACAGGTTAAATGCTCTCATGTTGCCACTGCATCATATAAAAACGAATGGCAAACTACAAGCTAATGTTTAAGGATTTTTAAAAACTTAGAATGATGCTAAAAAGCAGATAAATGCCATGAATAGCTGAGAGGGAGAGAAAAAGAGAGAACAAAAGGAAAAACTTCTAGCAACATTTCCCCTACTGTTTGAATAAATGACTTTGAATTTTCCATTTATACTGAACCCTGCATGTTATGCAAATACTCCAATTTATAAAACAGTAATTTTAATCCTAGACATATGCTCCACAAACAATGCTTATTTACATCAGAAGACATATGATATTTTTTGTTGTTGTTGTTGTTTTTGTTTTGGCAGAACCAGGGATTGAACTCAGGCCTTTGTGCTTGCCAGGGAAGCACTTATTCCACTGAGCCATCTCCCGAGCCCCATGACATATAATATGTTAAAATTTTATTCATAAAAACTCCAATAGGAAATAACCCCCAACCAGTGAATATTTGTGACTGTAGTGACATACCAACTTGACTTGGATAACAACCACCTAGTAGGTTAATAAATTTGGGGTGTGTCTGTGAATGATTGATGCTGAGGCCAGCAAACTGAGAGGAAGACACAGCCTAGCTTTAGATGCTTCAACCAATAGGCTTGTAGGTTGAGCAGAATAAAAAAGGGGAAAGGAGATAGAAGGTTTTCCCTTTCTTTAGGGGCTCTCCAGTCTTCATTCTTGCCTTTGGAAATTCCTTTAGACTTCCAGCGCATGCTCTTCAGCCTTCCAATGCAAACTATTGACTTTTCTGACGCAGATTTGCACTGAGCTTCCCAGCCTTTACTGTGGACTGCTACTGGATTCTTCAGCTGTCCTGAGTGCCGGCACCATTTTGGATTCTTCTGTCCCTGGGCCTGAAGATGGTCCCTGAGACTTCCAGTTCTTGTCCTATGAGTCTACCTCATAAATATTTTATTTAATCATATATGTAATTTATACTTAATGTGTTGCTTTAGAAAAATCTAACTAAAATAGCAATATAAATTATAATATATTCATATCTTGGATGGAAAACTAGACAGTAATGAAAATAAATAAATTATTGTACCATATGGCAACATGAATTAATTTCACAAAAAAGATGTTGAGCAAATGAAGTAGACACAAAAAGAATATATATGGTGTGACTTCATTTCTAAGAAGTCTAGTCGCCTGTAATCCCAGCATTAGGGAGGTGGAGGTAGGAGGACTGCGGTGAGTTTGAGGCCAGCCTGGACTACAAAGTGTGCTCAAGGCCACCCTGGGCTGCATGGGAGACCCTATCTCATAAAGACAAAAAAAGAAGTCTATAATGCCAAGAGAAATGAATAAATCGGTTAAATATCATATGGTTTCTCTTACTTGAGAAGCCCGAAGGATAAATTAAAGAGAAAAATAAAAGATAGATAAGAAACAGAGAAATCGATTTTTGCAGATAGAAAAGGGGCCACGAGTTGGCAGGAGGTGGGGACCAGAGGAGGGAGGGGGAAGAGGACATGATAAGAATTAAGGGGTGCTATATGCATATATTAATTTTCCATAATTAATGCAATCACCGTGTGATGAAAATAAGTACAAAAAGCAAGGAAGTCCACAGTACAGGCTAAATAAATGCATGGTGGTGCCGGAGCGCAGGCGGGGAAGACGGCAGTGGTGGCTGGGCAGGCTCGGTGCGTAGGTCCACAGCCCCTCGGGGTCTGCCCGCGGGGTGTGGTGTGAGCGGGCGGCCGGGCTGCCCTACTCCCCCGCCTGCCACTGCCACCGCCGCTGTGATTGGGTGGAAGACGGCGCTGGGCGGATGGAAATCCTGATGACAGTCTCTAAATTCGCCTCCATCTGTACCATGGGCGCCAATGCCTCGGCACTGGAGAAAGAGATTGGTCCAGAACAGTTTCCAGTCAACGAGCACTATTTTGGATTAGTCAGTTTTGGGAATACCTGCGACTGCAGTTCAGTTCTTCAAGCGCTTTATTTTTGTCGTCCATTTCAGGGAAAAAGTTCTAGTATACAAGAGTGAGCCTAGGAAGAAGGAAAACCTTCTTACGTGCTTAGCAGATCTCTTCCACAGCATTGCCACTCGGAAGAAAAAGGTTGGCGTAGTACCTCCTAAGAAGTTCATCACGAGATTACGGAAAGGAAATGAGCTTTTTGATAACTATATGCAACAAGATGCCCATGAATTCCTTAAATTACCTACTAAATACAATTGCTGATATTTTGCAAGAAGAAAGAAAGCAAGAAAAACAAAATGGTTGCTTACCTAATGGTAACATTGATAACAAAAATAACAACAGCACACCAGACCCAACGTGGGTTCATGAGATTTTTTCAGGGAACATTAACTAATGAAACCAGATGTCTCACCTGTGAAACTAGATGCTGCAAAGATCAAGACTTTTTAGACCTTTCTGTTGGCGTGGAACAAAACACATGAATCGCTCACTGCTTAAGAGGTTTTAGCAACGCAGAAACTCTGTGCGGTGAAAACAAATGCTACTGTGAAGAATGTCACAGCAAACAGGAAGCACACAAGCAAGTGAAAGTTAAGAAACCGCCCATGATTCTAGCTCTACACCTGAAGAGATTTAAATATATGGATCAACTTCATCGATAGGCAAAACTTTCTTACCGGGTAGTCTTCCTTTGGAACTCCGTCAGTTTAACACTTCAGGTGACGCGATCAATCCCGACTGAATGTACGGCCTCGTTGCTGCTGTGGTTCGCTGTGGAAGTGGTCCCAGTCGAGGACATTACATTGCAATAGTTCAGAGTCACGATTTTTGGTTGTCGTTTGATGATGACGTTGTAGAAAAAAATAGATGCACAAGCTATTCTACGGGTTGCCATCAGATATTTCAAAGGACTCTGAGTCTGGTTACATCCTTTTCTATCAGTCTGGGGACCGAGGGGACCTGTGATGAAGAGCTATTTTCTGCCTCATTTCTTCTCTGGTTATTTTGGAAAGGATCAAGCACTGGTTTTTCAAGAAAAGAGAAATGCAGGGAGCTCAGGGCGCAGTAGCGTACTTTGCACACAATAAAGCCAAGACTACGGATTCACAAGGTCTTCCTATCACGGTAGTCGATTTATTTGCTCAGGTGTCATGCTGTCTGTGCAGTTCTATACAGCAAGATCAGAGCTACCAGCTCCTCTTGTAAAACAGCCTTCCAGTCACTGGCATTTTCTCGTTATGAGTTGCACCAATAATAATTTGAATTTCTTGGGGTGCAGTAGGAAGAATTGGAATGTATGCTGGATTGTGTTGATTTTAATGGAAGAAGGTGATTCTCTGCACACTGCACAGGTGTCCCGGGGTCACTATGTGTAGAAGCGTCTTCAGTGCTTTTTCAAGCATAAACCAGAAGTGCTTTGGGGCCAACACTTGCAGTTGCCTTCCTGATGTAAAAACCTAACACACTAGAATCCAGTGTTAGGAAGATAAAATAAGTTTTGCTTCTCTGAAGAAGTTTATAATAATATATAGTATATGTAGGGAACAACTGGTCAAAAGTGGCTTTTTGTTTCCCCAAGGGGAAAAGACTGGTTTTGTAATTATAATTATTTTCCTTATTCATTTTACTTAAAACTAGTAGAGCCTTAAAGTATTGTATGAAGTGCCCATGATTCTGTCAATAAATTTTAGCATATTTTTATGAGTTTTGTCAGCTTAAATACTCCTTTTATTTGTTTGCATTAAGGGAAATTTAAAATTCTATCTGAAATCACTAAGAGACTTTGAGAAAAATTGCAAACAGGTATATCTCTGGCTGAATATTTGTTCTTTCCTATAGTTTATAAGTCAGTTATTGTATTCAGCTTTAATTTCAGTAAAATAAAAATAAAAATTTCCCTATTGTCATTGGGATGATTGAAGAAATTCTGGCTCAGCAGTGATATACTGGTCTTTAGAATTCTTAAATATTTTGTGTGTTTCAAATTGAGTCTTGCTTGGAAAATTCATGTCATCAATGCTATTTCAAATGTCTTTCTTTCCCTTAACTTTGGAAAAAAGCAATATGTTTATCAGAACCCTAGTAACCTAAATTATAGCCAAAAAAAATCTTCTCAAGGTTACATTTTGATTAGATAGGCCAGTAATTTTTTTTAAAAGTTTCTTTCCCCTGCCCCTTGACTTTACGGATTGATTGGAAGAATGTTCAGATATTAAAATTTATATTTTTTATTTTTCTGGGGTCTTTAAGTAGTAGTATATGTAATGTAAAATGTATGTAAACCATTGCAATTTCTATTTTTCCACACGTCAGTAAGTTGACAGTGACCAAATGTAACTTGCAGAAAATAATTAAAAATTACTTTCAGAATAATAACCATCAGGCATTGGATGTTTCTTATCAACAGGAATAATTTTTAAAATTTTTCTAAAGTTATTTTACTAAAACTGTTGCCAAAAATAAATAAATACATGGTGATGGAAGTCAGAATAATGGCTACTTTAATGGGGAAAAGGGAAAGGGAGATGAAAAAAGACTTCTGGTAAACTGGGAAGTTTTTGGTATTTTGGTCTGGGGCAATGGAAACTTAGCACAGAAATTAAGCAAGCTTAAGACTGATGCACATTGCTGTGCATAAATCACATATGAAGAGAAAAAGGGAAGAAATCATAGGTATGTATTCCCTTTTCTATTATCAAATACTGGGAACTGCTGGTTAGCTCATTTGTCTCAAGTGTCTGCTTGGGCAAACTCAGCCAGGGGCAGGGGACTGGTTCGATCCCCAGCACCACATACTGCACCAGACCCACCCTTAAGGCAGCTGGAGCCAGCACAAAAGAAAAAAAAAGAATCTATTATCAAGCATCATAATAAATATGAAACATGTGTGAGTACTTGTTTGTGTATGTTACTGCCTGTCTTTCCCAGTGAGAATATAATTTCCAAGAAGGAAGGAGTCCTTTCTACTAATTGCTTGGCATCATGTCGGTGTGCAGTACTGTATACGTTTGTTCACTGAATGATAAACCTTATTGTGAAAACTAGGGGGAGATTTTTTGAATGTTGTATTTTTTCTGTTCTCGAACATAGTTATTTTTTACTAAACCTTATGATGCAATTTAAACTGTGACAATTCTGGAAATGAGGGCTTGATCTGAAAGCACAAACCCTGGCAGAGACGGTGGAGGGATAAACGTTATTGCTGGAGCCTAGTAGGAGATCAGAATGTTCTAAGATGACAGGAAGTCAGTGCAGTATCCATCTCCAGCCAAGCAAGAGCTCCAGCCACAGAAATACGCACAACGGACACGCCACCATCTGGCCACTAGAGGTCACTCTTTCCTCACATCCTGACTCGGGCGCCCTTCAGAGTCTCTGAGTATGAATATGTAGTGTCCTAATTTATAACTGTGACAGCGGACACGGACTCACCTGTGCAGACTTCCTCAATATGGATCACTTTCTGCTCCTACATAAAATTGATTTTCAGTTCTGAGCAAGACAGAAAGGTTCTGAAGAGACGATAGGTCTCAAGTGGTGCTCTTGGCTTTAGTGTCCGCCCTGAAGTGGTACTCAGAAAGACCACAGCTGGCAGAGCATTTGTCTGTCAGTCAAGAGGTGGCAGCCGGGCCCATAGATTGAGGCCCGAAAGGAAGTGCTGGAGATCATGTGGTCCTCACAGTTGGCTTCTAGTACATGCAGATTCTCAAGTTCTCCTCTTGAACACAACACAAGCCAGGTGTGGTGGTGCGTGTCTGTAATCCCAGGACTGAAGGAGGTTGAGGCAGGAGGATGGCAAGTTCATGCCCAACCTGGACAGTTTAGTGAGATCCTGTTTCAAAGCTGGGTTGGGGGGTCGTGCCTGGAGATGTAACTCAGAGGTGGAATACCCCTGGGTTTATCCCAAGCATGGTAAAACAAAATAAACAAGACGAAACACAAACACTCAGAAAATGAAAATCAGTGGTTCAATGACCAGGTTCTATGGAGACAGGACAGTTGCTGTTACTTTGTTTTTTTTTTTTTTTTTTTTGTCTTTTTTGAGACAGGGTCTCACTGTGCAGTTCAGGCTGGCCTTAAGCTCACTTTGTAGCTCAGGCTGGTCTCGAACTCACAACAATCCTCCTGCCTCAGCCTCCCTAGTGCTGGGATTACAGGCATGTGCCACCATGCCCGGCTTAGTTGCTGTTACTTTGAAACAACTGGAAAGCATGAGGTTACAGCTTGGTCCAGAAGTTTACTTCCACCCATCCCTTGAAGATTTCTAGCCTGGGGGTGTTTCCTGGGAGTCTCTCATCCTTAAAGGCAGAGGAAAAGAGCAGGATGCCTCACACTGCTCAGCTCCGTGTGAGTCACTTGCCCTGCCCTCCTGGTACTCATGCTCACATTTACCACTCAGGACAAGGTGTGAAAGGCCCGTGGGACTTGCTGTGTTCCCCTTAACAGCGTACCCATTAAACCTCACAGAGTCCTTGTTACTGTGGAGCATGAGCCTTCTAGTGGAGACTCAAGGGGAATCTCATAGCTTGTTTGTGGAGAAGTTCTCCATCAGTGGAAGTGGATTTGGCCTACGCAGCACCAAAGCAGAGTCAGAGGACGAGGGTCTGTGGAGGTGTCATGTCCTGGCGTGGGCCCCCTAATAGCTATTTAGGGTCTGCTTTCTTTCTCTCTCTCTTTTTTGCCTTACTGGGAATGGAGCTCAAGACCTTGCCCTTGCTGGGCAGCACTTATGCCACTGAGCTATCTCCCCGCCCAAGAGGCTTTCTTCCTTTCCCTTCTGCTCCTTCCATCAGTTCACAAATAGTGAGACTTTTTTAAAGGCAAATCAGAAGTATGTTTTTTGCTTTAAATCTTTCAATTGTTTCTTATTGCTTTTTAGATGAGCACAGAACTCCTGCCTTGGCTCTGAATGGGTTCCCAGTTATTTCTCCCTCAAACACTGTTCTTTCTCTTTCTTTGTCCCCCTACCACCCGAGGTGCACAGACCACTTTGCATTTTCCATAATTGCCAGGCCTTTTCTGCATCGGAGCTTGCTATGCACCACATCCCACCACTCAAGCCTTTTTGTGAGCATTGCCTCCCCTATCCACGTGCACACTCACCCCTGGGCGTCAGCTTGGATTCTGGTCTCCTCTGCAGTGGGGCCAGTCCTCCTGGATCAGCCAGGCTTCTGACTCCATGGCCCTTACAGCACTGATGACCCCGTCTCTCTCAAATGCTAGGGCCAGTGTGCTGTCCACACGGCCCAACGTGCTGCCCCAGCCCAGCCCAGAAGTTTGATGCCTGACCCTTGTGATCTACTTAGTTCCCATCACCAGTAAGCGATCTGTCTCCAAGATCCTGAATCAGAATTTGCTTCTTAGGACTATTTGTGAAATCAAGTGCCTCTGGGGCAAAACGCCTAACCCCTGAAATCCAGAGAAAGGAGGATTATGCTGGCTTATGTTTCACAGGAGCCAGGCCCTGGGTGGTTGGTGCTAAGGCAAAGACTGCCTGGGAGAGAGGCAGGGTGGGGACAGCCATTCACATCTCAGTGTCTTAGAAGCAGAGGGCGCAGGAGGAGCTGGAGACAACGCTGGAGACAACGCACGTCCTTCCAGGCCACAGGTCACACTGCCAGGACTTCCTGCTCCACCTGGCCACACCTCCCGGGAGCACACTCACTTGGGTTGGAGCTATGTGGAACCTTCAGGTTGCTCCAGTGGAAGCAAGGACTGCTGGGCCTGGTGACCCCAACGTCGTCAGTCTCCGGGTGCTCATTGCACCTGTGCTCACTGTGCCTGAAAATGGGGGCCAGCTCTGGGCAAAGCAGCTCCCCTAGCCCAAGGCAGTGCCCTGAGGGGCTCACAGCTGTGAACAGGCATGGTCTTTGGTAGAAGAAAAATGAACGCTTTCAGCTTTCAGTTTGAAGTGGGACTGGCGGGGACACATCCACTGTAGCAACCCAGCCAGGCTACTACGCTCCTTCCATGAGTTATTTATTTCTGTAAAAATAAATCTGTTTACCTTGGCCCTATTTTGCTTCTCTATCTGTTCTCAGATGTACTCGTTGGGTCCCATCCACCTCTTGTTCTGCCTGTTCTATCTTTACCTGGCATGAAAGGCAAACCCTACCTGAAAGCCTTCTGTCTACCAGGCAGGTGCTGGGTACTTCATGTGAGTCCTCTCTCCAAATACAGATATTTTCTTTTTTTTTTCTGTGTGTGTGTGTGTGTGTGTGTGTTTAGTACAGGGTCTACAGGGTCTCACTACACAGATGGGGCTTGGTGATTCTCCTCCTTTCAGCCTCGCAAGCACTGGGATTACAGGCGCACACCAGCACCCCCAGTCTCATTCGCTGCGGTGGGCACAGCATGCCGGGAATCGAACCCTGGTCCCTGCGTTCTTCCTGAGTGGATGCTTTAGTTTGCTGAGCTATGTGGCCAGCCCAGTGTGACCTCCCTTATTGTCCGTGTCTGTCTTAGGTCAAGGAATCTGAACCCTAAATACACATTAACACTGCCTGTCATTTGTATCTCTCTATCTGTAATTTCAGGCCTCAGAAGAAGAGGAATGGGCTTGAGGATGTTTCTCACAGGTCAGTTCCAGAAGGTCAGGGGGTGCGAATGAGCTGAGCTGCGGATTCAGCTGCAGTAATTTTGATGAGCACACGCTTGCAGGTGGGTTTATAATGTGGTTCATCTCCATAAAATCCCAAGCTTTATGGGTGTGAAAGCACTAACTCATGTCTCAGGAACATCCACACAGACGATTACGATGCTTGGTGTGCGGCCTGACCATCTGCTTACCTCCAGGAGTTACAATCAGATGGAATGGCCCTGCTCAAATCTAGGATCAGGGAAGATGGATGAGGACAATACCTGAGCCGTTTTCTGTTTTGTTGAAGCAGCACTATTTTTAAATACCCTGCTTAGCATAACAATGAAAAGCATGTTAATTTATGACTTTTCTTGCTTCAACTTGATCTGAGTAGAAAATATGCTGAAGGAGATACCTCTGTTTTCCTATTCCACAAACATACAACTGTGCTCTTTCGCAGCGTGCTAGTAAGTTAGAGATACTTATGTGATTGCTGCCCTAATTTCAGTTTGCATATTTAGCAAAGACATGGAAAAATATACATGCAGCAGCTCTATTCAGTCACCTGGTTATGGCTTTTATAGAGGAAGAAAGAGACAGTGTGAGGCCGAATGGCTAGATTTCCTTTGTGTGTTTCCTGGTGCAGACAGCGAGGTGTGACAGCGCTACGGAAGGGGTGTGACATAGCATATGAGTTGGTACCGGCCTTGGGACCTGCCGCTCTGAAGGGAATTCTTGTACTCTGCGGCATAGCTTAATAGTGTACTTAGGGGTTTTTAAAAACTTAAATATCTTATTTAATTTTGTATATGTTGAATATATGATCATTTTAATAAGCAATCAATATAAAACTCTTAGTTTGCATTATTTTCTTCATAGTAAGTCTTTGAAAGTTGGCATGTATAACTATAAAATCTCTTTTCAGCTGGTTCATCTCCCTCTTTATTTATTGAAGATCTCCATGAGCTCTGTTTCTGGAGGTCATTAATAAGTATTAGATAAAAAAACCCATCCACACTATCCATAGTTAGTGAAATATACCTAATACATATGTAAGTTTCTCTACTGCCAAACTTCTCAGAACATTTAATATCCAACATGCATTTTTTTAAAATGCCTTTGGTACAGAGTCTCACTACACAGCTCAAACTCTTAGTGCTCCTCCTGTTTCAGCCTCTCCAGAGCTGGGGTGAGAGGCATGCACCGCCATACGGCCGCTGGCTCAGCGCACCCTGGGGGCAGGGCCAGCATGGTACGTGGAGCCGGGGATGGAGCACTGGTCCCTGTGCTTGCCGAAGCGGGCACCTACTCTGCTGAGCTTTCACCACACCTCCAACATGCATCTTTTGAATCACCAAGCCAGGAATCGTGAACAACAACTCGTAAGTTTATTTCATGATGGACCTCTCTCTCTCCCTCTCTCTCTCTCTCTCACTGACAAAATACGCTGATTCTCTTGAGGATATCAGTGAACGGCAGGGAAGATCTTTGAAACACGTAGAATAGCAGACACAATAAAATGGGCCTGGGATTAAAGTGTTGCAATAAATAATCTACAAAATGGCCAGCTCACAAGTACGACGACAGTTGGTGGTTATTGATTTTTAATTTCACAGTGGTGTGGTGAAGTTGGTCTCTACTGTTCCTTTTTTATGTGTGGCATCATTTGGCAACAGTAGTCCACTCTTCATTCCACCAGTATCAGTTATATGAAGTTTAGAATTATTTTGATTTTATTCTTTCAATCTACCTGAATTGATCTCTTAAAAATTTCTTACTGCTTGTTTGTTTTAACACCATTAGTTTTGGTATTTCTGTCTTTTTTTTCCACTAGAAATGAGTGTCCTGGCTTCCCTGGAGATGAATAAAAGTGAAATACAACTGAATGCTGCTTGCTTTCATAACTCGGTAAAAACATACTGACCAGTACAAATCGGCCTACCAAGATTTCTTTCTGTATTTTTCAACACTGATTTCCTCAAGGCTCTAGTTCCTGTGTTCTGGGAGCTTTATGACTCCTCTTCAGATTCTAACAAATGTTAGTTCATGGGTAAATTATTTTTCCAAGTGTTTCTCCTCTTTACTGATTTCTCACCCACCGTAATATAATAAAGTTATAGCCTATGGGAGTGTGCTTTTTTTTCTCCTTGATATCTGAAAATACTTTGCCTTCTTTTCTGAAAGTAAGTTCTTAAATCTATCTTTAGGCACCTTCTTTTAATGCACAGGCTGCCTTGGTTACTTTTTTCATGGCTGAGACAAGATACCCAGCCCCTCAAGTTAAAGGAGAAAAGGTTTATTTGCCTAACAGTCCATAATCAGCTGTCTCAGCGGGAGGGTGGCAAGACAGAGGGACATCCTAGAAGAGAAACAGTCCACAGCAGAGCAGGGCAGGCAGCAGGCAGCAAGCAGCAAGGGATGATGGTGGCCCTTTTTCTGTCCCTTACATTTTATCCAGGCTACCCACCCACACCTGGGGTGGGGCACCCTTAATCCTACACAGAACTTTGCCAAACCAATCAGTGGACTGATTTAGGAACCGCACACCCTTGATCCCGACACCACACATTCCAGATCCAGCCACCTCTGGAAGGCCCCGCCTGTGACTATACGAGGCTGTAGGATGGAGCCTCTGGGCAGAAGCCATGACACTGGCTGTACAGTAAGAAACGATATAAAATATAAAATAGGAAGATATTCCAAATAGATAAAATGGTTTCTATTTGAAGTTAAAAAGGGGGCGTCTCAGTTCACACTCTGAAGAGGGGAGGGGTTTCCATGACTACAGAATTAAGAGGAATATGTTTCAACTTGAAAATTAGAGGACTGGGGAGATAGCGTGGAGGTCTAAGCACCTGCCAGGCAAGTGCAAGGAGCAGGGTTTGATCCCTAGTATTGCATGCCATGCCAGCCCTGGAACACTGGGCACGCCGTGCAGGCCACTGAAACCAGGTATGCTGTAATCCCAGTGCTGGGGAGGCTGAGACAGAAAGATCATTACCAGTCTGAGTTATATAGAGAGACCCTGTAACAAGTAAATACATAAATAAATAAAAGGTTAAAAAATGAGAATGCAAAAAACTTAAATGTTAGAATTTAAAATTCTACACAGTATGTTCAAACAGCAAACATTTTTAACAGCTGTAAAATTGAAAAGAACTCTTCATAGCTATGATATTTTGTAAAGGCAACCCAGCCCTCTGTCATCATTTCCAGGCTGCTGTGGAGTCCTGTTACCCATCTTTCCTGTGGCCCTCAGCTCACTCAGCTGTCTGGCCCTGAGATGGGTAAAGCCTTCCACAGCACAGAGACAAACGAATCGTTTATTGTGCCTCCACTTTTACCTATGTCTTCATGTAATTAATCTTTGCTTGTAAGTGCTCTGAAATCCTTGGTTATAAAGCATATCAGATTAATAAATTATTACAAAGCATTTGTAGGTCATGAGTCCTTATCCTACACATTAAATGGTAATAGAAAGGAAGCAGAGCTTCGATTGCTATCCTGGGCTTCGATTGCTATCCTGAGCTGCTCTCCTATCAGCCCACTGCGCAGGGTGTAACCCCTCAGTCAGTTCAAATCTGGAGTTGCTGTCTTTCCTTCTTATTTGATTAGCAATATACTCACGGTGGTCTGTAGACGCCCCTTGGCTTGGGCCTCAGCCTCTTTGAAGTCCTGGCAATTATGCTAGTTTTCTCCCACATCACAGAGAGATGCTCAGCCTATCTGTAACCACTGACAGGATTGGTCAGTCAGCCCAAGGACTGGATGCTATGAGTTTGCCTTTTCTGTGTGCGTTGGTTGATACATTGTGTCAACTGGGCTGCACCGCCTGGCAGTCCCACACTCGGGCTGGGAGGGCCTCGCCCCAGAGCAACTTAGCGCAAAACAGGGGTGAGGAGGAACTCAGCATTCCGCTTCCTCGGATGGACTCCAGTCTTCGCAGTCAGCTTGGACTTGATCTTGTGGCTTCCAGCACAGACTCCTCAGCCTCCAGATTGGATCCTTCAGCTCTCTGTCGCAGATTCTTCAGGCTTCCGCTGCAGACCCAACGGCTGACCATTAGAGACTGCTAGAAACCATTAGAGATCATTAGAGATGGGAACACTGCAGACAGTATGAAACCTTGGGACTGAACGCTCAGTCGGTGGTGCGCAGGCGCTCTCAGCTCACTTCCCCATCTGACCCGGTGACTGGCACATCTTGTGCTATACCTGTTCTTTGTTTATATCTGTTCTTCTTGTGAAAAAAAAAAATCCAAATCACAACCTTCTGTAGAGGAACTTGGCATAGCATAGTTCTGCTGGTTCCTGTTGGTCAAAGGGATTCACAAGTCGAGCTAACATCTGTGGAAATGAAATACATTCCACCTTCTGATGGAATCCCTGGGAGGAATTTGAGGCTGTCTGTGGTCCATTATGACACGTGTTGGATCTTCGTCAGGGGCCGTGTGAGGCTGCACTCACCTTAGCGTCTCCTTTATTGAGTGCCAATCGTCTGGTCTACCTGGTTGTGGAGGAGCAGCATTACCAAAGACTCCAATTTTAACAGTGAATTTAGGGTTTCAAGGCAGCTGAAACATAATGGAGCATATGACTTTCTAGCACGGAGCGTAACATCTTTTCAACAAAAAAATATACACAATATAAGCAGGATTAAAATGAGACAAAAAAACTAAGAGGTCAGAAATTAATCCAAAGTTATGATGAATTACATCATACATAATGAACTGAATGTTCAAGGTTTTTAAAAAAGGGATTGTTATAAGTTCTCAAGTATTCAGATTCTTTTTATTTCCTGTGAGGGTGTGTGTTAAAGGATACCACCATGGGTCAGAGTGTATCTCAGAGATAAAAGAGCTTGTGCTTAGCACCCAAAATCCCAGGTTTGATCCCCAACAACACAAACAAACCAACAAGCCTAAGGAAGAAAGTAAAAGAAAGCTGCCATGGTCATATAAATATTGGACAGAATTAAAGGTATAGGATGTATATTACAAGCTTAATTTATTTTTCAGGACCGTATTGAACCCAGGGTCTGGCGTATGCTAGCTAAGAGTTCAACCATTCACTACATCCCCAGGGGCAGGTTTATATTTTTAAAGACAAATTACAAACCTGGGCCAGAATACAGATCAATCCTAGTGCACTTGGCTAATGCATGAAGCACCTGTGTTCAAGGCCCAGAACAGCTGTGTGTGTGTGTGGGGGGGGGGGGAGGCAGAAGGAAGGGATGGGCAGAGAAGGGAGGGGAAAGAGAGAGGATCTCACAAATTTAAATACTTCTACCAAGATGAACACAAGAGCAAGAACGCATGAAGAAATCATTCTGTAAATGATGAAAGTATTAAGAAAATGTATAAGATGTTGCTGCACATATAAAATAAAAACATACCTAGAAAAATATACTCAAAACATTGTAAGACATCTGAAACTTTTATTGTCTTACATCCATAAAAACTGAGCAAATCACTTAGAGTAGGAGGAAAAGGGTACCTAAGGCAATCATACCAATTGATGTGATCAAGTTCTGATATTAGAGATGGGAGCCACCCCACCGTGGCACTTGGCACTGGCACTGTGTGCATCTAAGTATCATAAAGGTCTTCTTCAATTAATTATTGTTTTGGTGGTGATGGGGGTCTAACACAGTGATGCACTTTTTTTCTTTCTTCTTAATCTTCTTTTATTTTATTTGCTTTGTGTCACAAGCATGAACCCAGGACCTCACACACAGGAGGCAAGTGTGTTACTGCTGAGCTAATTTGGCCCCTATTTTCTTTTTCATTTTATGTATTTTGGTACAGGGTCTCACTATGCCCCTCCCACTCATCGCAATCCTCCTGTTTTCAGCCTCCCCAGTGCTGGAATTAGAGGACCGCCCCACCGCACCCAGTCTCAGTGGCCAGCTCAGTGCACCTGGGGGCAGGGCTGGTGCAGCATGGGGGACTGGGGATCGAACCCTGGTCCCTGAGCTTGTCAAAGCAGGCACTTAGCAGAGCAAGAGAAAGGGATCTGTTCCCAGCTCCAAAGAGGAGGGTGGCATTTGCAAGACGGGAAGGGAGCCCTCGTCAGCAGACAGTCGTGGTGGACTTCTGATCTTGAACTTCCATTTTCCAGAGATGTAAGAAAATAAATATCAGGATATTCCAAATTGTATTGATTCCAAGTAAAACAAAATTTAGGCCTATCATAGTAAATGCATAATTTTCACTGGGATACAGGTGTGGTTATAAAGGCTTTTAAGATGAAAAGAATCCCAGGGACCTGTGCAGCAGCTCTGGGGTGATGGGTAGTGGATTCTGTTTCTTGTTCCCCATCCACTGAGCAAGACAAGCAGCATCCTGAGTGGGAACGGTAGTGTCTTGGTTTGGGGACGGGTGTGGAACAGAACAGTGGAGGGCGCTGGCTCAGGAGAGCTGTGTTCACAGATGGCAAAAGGGCTTGGGTAACCAAATTCTGTCATCCATGCATCTATTCGGGTAGAGTGTTACCTATTCTTTAAAAATTTTAAAAAGATACTGTCTCATGGCTATTAGTTTCTCAATAGAATAAAAGAAAAAAATTTAAAGAGAATAAAAACTAATTGAAAAAAATCATTAGAAACAATACAGAAGTTCACTATGCAAGATAGGAATTTAACAACGGCTATTATATGGCATATTATTGCCCTCAAATTAGTTGTTCAGGTTACCAAATATAAGCATGAAAAAGTAGTCAGAAAAATTGAAAAGAAAAAAAATTGAGCAGTAACCACTCCCTCCAATAGACCAGTAGAAATCCGCAGTACAATTATCCAAGTTATCCAGTTTCTTTCCCTTTCACAGTATCTGTTATACTCTTTGGATTTTATTTACTCTTTCAGATTCTTCTCCTGAAGGCAGTATGTTGTTGTGGGTCATATTTATCCCACTTAAGAGTGTGGTCCCTCCTTGCCTCCATAGCACGTGACCTCTTCTATGGCAGGTAATAATTGCAGGGTTGGAGCCCTGAACAGTGCCAAGTAGGCTGAGGCTGTCACCTCACCCCTGTGAGCCATTCTGGTGGATTTTTCTTCACCCCCACTCCAACTTTTCTTTTCCTCCCAAGTCAAAGAAACCCTCCTGTTTGTAGGGTTTCAGTTACGTGGGAGTTTAGTAGTGTCTTGGCATTGGGTGTTGGGGAAGTAGCTTCACCAGGTGCTGATTTGGGCTATTTTTCTCCCTGGCTGGTGATCCTGAGTCCTACTCTGGAGAACTCAGGGTGGGAGGGAGAGAACCTGTGTGTAGGAAACTCAGCTCAGGGCGGCTGGTCTGAGATGTCTATGGGGGCTCCAGTCACAGCCCCAAGGCCCTGCGCTATCACCGTCTTAGAGGCCTTCCTTTCTGCCTAGGCATTCCTCACCAGGATGGAGTCCTTAGCTCCTTGCTGTCCCTAGCGCAGAGCCCTAGCTCAGCGCCCTGGTGGTTCTCTGGCTCCTGCTTTCCCTTAGTGAAGGATGTTCTGTAGATCGCCTTTGTATGCAGGACTTTGAGCCTGGCCAGGCCCTATGGCTGTCTGGTCTGGAGGCCATAGCTCAAAAGGAAAGGAAACAGGACCTTCCTCCCTCAGGAAAGCTGTGGGGACACCTCGAGATATTCTGCTGAGATACGTCAGAAGGAATGTTGAGGCCAGGGCTAGCTCAGTCAAAGTTCAGTTCCTGGGATTATTAAACCACATGGCCTTCACTAAGCTTGTTTGTGACTCCTCTCATTTCCCCTGCTTCTGATTTTTGTGAGAGAGAACCCTAAGAAAGGGTGAAAGAAAATTATAATCTAGGCCACAAGGCTGTAGCCTAAGACTTTGTCTCTTGTTTTTCTTTTCATCTGCCCACCCCATTTGTCACTCCCCACAAAAACAGACATTGCCCCAGGGCTCCACTCCCAGGTTGTCCTCTCTTGTGACTGTCTCACTGGCTGGGCTGTCTCCCCGTGAGGGGAGAGGGAGGCCTGGTGGGCTCTGGGTGCTGGCTAAGAGGCCGGGCTCCAGTGGGAAGCCTTTAGCATTGGGCTGCTTTTCTCAGGGGGCTTTGAATGTCCCCAAGAGAGTGTCCTCTTCAGGTCTAAGGTGTGGTCAGGACCAGGGTCAAGAGGAGGCTCTGCTTCTTATTCTAAATAGCCCTGTGACTGGATTACATCTGCTGGCTTCTCCCTCAGGTGGCCTTCCCAGGGCTGGGTATTTGTGCTTGCCCTTTCCTATACCTCTTGTGGACCTTGGCCAGCATCTTCTGAGGAGGGAGGGAGGGAGAGAGAGAAAGAAAAAGAGAGAGAGAGAGAGAGAGAGAGAGGAAGAAAGCAAGCAAGCGAGTGAGAGACAGATTTACGTGAGTTTTATTACAGTACTGTTATAATTGTTCTCTTTTATTATTCATTACACTGTTTACTGTGTCTGCCTTATAAATTTACCATATGCATGTCTGTACAGAAAAATCCCCAGTATTTTAGAGTTCATTCATCTTGAAGCCTATACCACCACCACCCCAGACATAATAGGACTCTTGTGGCCTCATGTAAATTCATCTCAGTATGCCGGACTCTGCTCATTGATAGAAAAACTTCATACCACTCACCTTGCCAGCTAGTAGGAGGCTGAGATAAGGTAATACCCGGAAAGCTGATTTTCTAATGGCAGCATACCACAGCG